>JAJAGP010002120.1:0-134268 GCA_025084515.1 Ancistrus triradiatus | reverse complement strand
GAGTTTGTACTCATATTCTGTTATTCCTGAGTGATCAATTTCCACGATCAATGTAGAACGTGTTTTGGTCTGCTGTCTCTGGGCTATCAGGTCTATATGTCTTTCTTCAGTCTTTCTTCATATATAAGATGTATTGCTTGCTCTGAAAATGAAGAACGATAAGGTTTTGTTAGTGGCATTCCACACAACTGCAAAGAGGTTATTGACATCAAACCCATTCAATTATGTGAATTAACAGGGTCAGAGCTTGTGTGTTAATTGAATGGTACAAGTTATTTCCGCTACACTCACCACTAAAAGCTTCATTATATGAACTGCGAAGGTATGGAGTATTTATTTGGTTACAACCTCCCCAACAAGTTAGTTCACCAGCGTTCTGCTCTGCTATATTAAAACAAAGTGAATCAAGATATGATGGAGCTTTGATGGAGAACTTGACTGGCTTGCACTTGCTTAACTCCATCAGACACTTGTGCGATGAACTGGAATGGAAAATGTAATCCAAGGCTTATTGTGCGACAATAGTGTCTTAGTCAGTTGGATGTAATTTTTGGGCATTCATAAACGTTTGGCTATAAAGTGATACTGGTGAACTTTGTAGTTACACAGTTGCTGATTGTACTTGATCAGTTGTTGTGCAATATTTTGGTGTGGGTGCATAGTGTCTTTTTGCCTCCAAACATTGTGTTCAGTTTTTAACTCATCTATCCACAGAACATTGTTCCACAAGTGCAGTGGAACATTCATGTGGTGCTTCACAAACCTCAGAAACACATTTGTGGAGAGTAGTGGATTTTCTCTAGTGCCCTTCCATCAAGGCTAGGTTCGTTTCCATAGGGTTTTTCACCTTCTTTAGCTTTGCATGTTATGCTTTTGATACACATTCCTAGGAGAATAGCAAAAGAATTGAGTTTTCTTTCATTTTGGTTGGTGACTTAGAAGTAGTTTCTAGAAATAACAGCTTCAGCTTTAAGCACTTAATTAAACTCCTCAACCCACGGCCTCCAACATCAGTTGGAACACCATGTTTATTGGCAGAGAGGCTTGCAAAGTCTTTATGTTTAAGAAATACATTAAAACACCAAATGATCATGTGTTCTTAGTTTAGTCAGAATGTTTGTATATTATGATTTTATGGATAATTAATAGAATATTCAAATTTCCTAAGGGTTCACAAACTTTTTTCTCTGGAACTGTACCTAAAGGTCTTTAAATGATGGAGTGTAAAAAGACGAGGTCACACAGAGTACAGTTCACCAAGTCAGGCACCAGATTATAACAAAGATGTTTTTTCGGACAGAGCAAAGAGGAACCTCTAAATTTTAAGGTTTTTAAAACATCCATTCCTTCATTTATTCAATCTCTTTCCATGCCTCCTTAATCCAATCTAGGGCCTAATCGTCAGCACAGGGTACAGTTTGGGAACCAACGTTAGACAAGGTGTAAAATCCATTGCAGGGCACATGCACACACTCACACCAAGACACTTTAGAGAAACAAATTGACCTAACGCATGTCTCTAGAAGAAAAACCCCACAAATCAATTGGCAAAACATGCAAACTTCACACAAGCTGGCCGGGAATTGTACCAGGGATTTCTGGAGCTGTAAGGCAACAGCACTTATCACTAATCACTGTGTCACTGTGTTGCACTTTTAAATGTTAGTTTTTTGCACTTATCACATCACATCACATGCATCCATAATTACCTGTATCTAAGGGAGGAGAGGCCAGACAAGGAAAACTGTAACAGTGTCCCCTACCCTGCCATATAATGCAGTCCTGTCCAGGGCACGCTTTCACCTGTCTTCTCTGGGGAAAGGCACTGGAGCCCCTGTGACTCTGACCAAGAAAAAGACGGCTATAATGTTGAAAAAATACATAAGCTGTTAAACTATTCATTCATTTGCTTATCTGCTCAATCCAGGTCAGGGTCACCAGACAGCCAGTGACACAGGGCACCAGTCCAAAGTAGAGCACATACTTCCACACTCACTCACACACACACACTGGGGCCACTTTAGAAACACCAATTGACCTAACACACGTCTTTGGAATGTGGAAGGAAATCGGAGCACCCAGAGTAAAACCACACCCCTGTTAAACTATGCTTCATAGAAATTAGGTACCTTCTTGAAATGTGTCTGACAACGCTTTAAGGATTTTTACATCATCCTAATTGTTTCAATTATCCTTGAATCATTGCAATGTGTGTGTCTTCATCCACAGACCTAACCCACTGGAGAAGCCAATTATAAACTGGCATGCAATCACCCAGAGGGTTTCAGAAGTTCAAGGTGAACTGAGTGGGGGTTGTCTTGAAAGAAGGAAAACGAATCTGTAAGGCATTCTTGTGCCTTTCAGTTCGCCATCGCTGTATGAGCTTGATGTGTCACAGATTAAGTTTCTGACAACTTGCACCATTAATCATTTAGGATGATTTTCTCCCAGGAGTGTGGCTGTGGTTTTTTTTGTCAGTTTAGCATAATTCATAAATTTGAAAAAAAAGAAGAGTTTTTATGTGCGTGAAATCGACATCTGGAACACTGGGGGCATGTGATAAAATTTCCATTAATGAAAACAACAAGGAGCTTATGTTTTTGTGTAGCCTTTGGAGATGGCATTTAAATGCCACTTGGCTTTCAGTGCATTGAGGTTCTGCCGCTGTATGAGGTCAGTGATTGACATATTGACGCTTGTGAAGTATAATGCAGTTTAAAACACCAGTGGGCATGCATGTACATTAGGGCAACTGTGGAATGTAGTTGTTCAGTAAAAAATTTACGGATGTTGATTTTGAAGTTTGCACTAAAGGTAATTTATTAATTGAGATAATAGACTAATTCTGTTGTAAACGAGTTATTGAAGTCACCTATTGTTTCAGATCAAACCTTCATATATGTTCTTCAAACATCGTAAGGCTATGTAGTCTCATTTTTAAACAATAATGTACATTACTGGAGGAAAGTTTAAGTTACAAATATATTCTCATCAAGGAGGTATCATGGGGAAATCATTACATGACCACGACAGACTAACCACAGTAGTTATTTTTGAACTTTATTCAATTAGATTTTTATTTGGATAAAAAGAAACACTGTGTTGACTTGTTTTTGCACTCAGTTACTAACTGATTACCGTATTTTTCGGACCATAAAGCACACCGGATTATAAGGCGCAATATCAACGATCGGCTGCTAACGGATCTATTTTCATACATAAAGCGCACCGAGTTATAAGGCGCATGAAATGAAACAAAACTCTTAAGTTCCGTCGGAAGCTCAGTTTGGTCTTTACCTGGTGCAGGGCATCTTCTTGCTTCCTCCACTTCTGTATCATTGATTCGTTAATGTTGAATTCTCTCGCAGCTGCTCTATGTCCATGTTGTACTGCGTGACTGATAGCGTTGTGTTTGAAATCCGCTTCGAAAATAAATGAATGAATGCACGTACCCTAATGCTGAAGCACATACCGTATTACTCAGCGATGATGCGCACTACGGTGGCCGTAAGCTTCGTAACTTCGTGCTAAAACATTTTGACAGATTTATGAGCGCCGCGCACCATCTACAATCGGTTCTAGGTCAGAAAGCACAACCAGAATTAATTCATACATTAGACGCACCGCATTTTAAGGCGCACTGTCGATTTTTGAGAAAGTTAAAGGATTTTAAGTGTGCCTTATGGTCAGAAAAATACGGTATCAGTGCTAGATCATTCATTCATTCAGTTATTCATTCATTCATTCATTTCAGCTCAATCGGCAGAACAGGGCACAAGTTGAGAACCAACCTAGACAGGGCACAAATCAACTGCTGGGCAGATGTACACACACTCATACTGGGACACTTCAGAGATGGCAGTTGATCTAATGTGTGTCTTTGGAATGTGGGAAGAAGCCAGAGTACCTGGAGAAAACCCACACAGACACGGGGAAAACATGCAAACACAGGCTGGCAATTGAACCTGGGATCTCTGGAGCTGTGGAAAACTGCGCTAAACGCATGTGCTAGATCAGTCCTGGTTTATCTTGTTACTCAGCTGTATGGGTGGTTAAGGCTCTCAAAGAGCAAAAAGAGTAAAATATCATAAAAGTGTTACGGTTCGCCATATTAAAATACTGGCGAAGCGTGAAAATAAAAGAAAAAGGGATTTAGGACCCAATTGCAGTTAGCTCCAGATCGCCCTCGACTGACGATCTACAAATTGCCAGTCTACATTTCTCCCTGACCCCAAAACAGCGCTCAAAAACAATGAAAGGTGTGTGAGGGCTGGTGCAGCAAGCGTTGCTGTAGCGTGTAGCGTAGCGAGTAGCGGTGGTGCGACCGCTACGCCCACCAACAGGTGTCGCCGCTTACACGTATGGCGCCAAAATAGGACTGGTGCATGCGCGATTGCACTGTGCATGCTCACGCTGCCATATTGAGTCGACACTGGCCACTAGCGGCCCAAGCGTGACTCCTAACAAAAATAGGGTGTGGTTGGGAGTAAATGAGGAGAAGCTGGCTTTGTGTAGTGGTGTGGATTTGTGGGGGTTGGTAATGCTGAGCACTGATGGACACGTTTAATCAGATCAGTGCCTTATGCAACAGCTGCCACTTTCCCTTAGTCTCTTTGGAACTGTGTCTTCTTTTCTGTCACTCCACACATGGTCATCCACTTTCCTTTTCTACCACTTATGACTACAGATGCAGCGAAGAGGGAAAAAAAATCAGTTCTCATTATGTGATAAGCTTCAAGGTTTTAGGGCACTTGAAATTCACACATTCAGAGAGATATTACTCATGGCCACCCACTCTGCTACATTTTTAGTCAGATTACTTCTTGGACATTTATTCAGCTGTCAACTCATTTGACTTCTTGAGCTTTACTGTAAGGGCAGAGAATAAAAGACATACAAACTAGTCACACTGCTGGGAAGTGCTACACGAGGCTTCTGTTGAAACTTCCTGAATATGTTCAGCTTGAAATGGTAAAATGCTAAACTGTACACTTCATGTCATTGTTAAACACACTGCCACAAGTGGGTCTATTTATTCACATGTTTTTCACCGATGAAACCACTGTGGCGTTTCAGTTGGAACGGCATCACGCTGTGGAAGAATAATTGGATATTATATCTGTTGCACATTAAACCAAGTCCAGTCATGTTTTGTTGGACCAATGTCTGTACATTTCATTATACAGAACTGTGATAAAACTGTACTAGATATTTTGCACATTAGACTTAGTGTTTGTGCTTCAACATGTGTGTCATTATCACCTCAGTGGGTGGAACAGGTGTGCTTATGATGCTCAGAAATGCAAGGCTTGATGAGCCTGGTGGAATTTAAGCATGTGCACCGTTATCTGTGTATATTCATGCACACGTGTAGCATTTTACTTGTTTCCTTTCTGAAGTGGCTTCATTACAACTGACATTTGGTGCTTATTTATTTATTTATTTAATGTCACATCAATGGCTGTTCATGACAGTAGCAGAAACAAACTCCTGCTGGAGAAATTTAGAACAACCACATGTCTTTGGAAGGTGGGAAAAAAACAAAATACTCTGAGAAACCCATATGGACATGGGGAGGACATGCAAACCCCACAAGGCCAGAGTCTGAGGTCGGGATCAAACCAGCGATCTCTAGATCTGTGCGGCGACCACTCTAACAGCTTGCACAACCGTTACACCCCCAGTAGTTAGGATACTGGGGTTCAAATTCTTGCATCTCCCCTTAACTCTTATTTGCTTGAATCCTGTCTCTTTGTAAATCACTTTTGGTTAAAAGCATCTGCCAAGTAAGTAAATCTAAATGACATTTCTGCCGCAGGGCAGAGGTGGCTCAGGGGATAAGGTTTTGTTCACATTCAGTCATCTGGCAGATGCTCTAATCCAGAGCAATGCACAACTGATACAGTCTAACAAGGTGCAATCCAAGTAATTGTGTGTTCAAGGACCCAACAGTGGCAGCTTGCAAAGTCAGTAGTTCAGTTCTTTATCAGGCTATTATCATAGCAGTTGAAGATTAAGGGCTTTGCTCAAGTGCCCAACAGTCACAGCATGTCAGATCTCCTTCTAGTAAGTAGTACTAAGTCTTAACCACTAAGGGACTGCTGTCTATAATTAACATTTAATTTAGCAGTTTATGCAATTTTACAGCAGTTAAGTGTTAAGCAAACACTATGTTGACAAAACTTTGTGGACAGCCAAACAATTACTTCCAAAAAATGGGTATTAGTATGCACTATGCCCCACCACTTTTGCCTCTACAACAGCCTTTGTTCTTCTAAAAGAGCGTTCCATAAGATTTTGGCACCTGACTGACAGGTCAGATTCTAATGTTAGACAATAAGCTCTTCCAGTGCACTTTCAAGGTGTCTGATGGAATTGAGGTCAAGGTTCTACACAAGCCAGCCAAGTTCTCAATCAAAGTTGGCAATCCAACTCTCTATGGACTTTTTTTTAAAAACACCAGGGCAGAAAGCTGATGCACTGACTTGATGACCAGAGAGAGAGAGAGAGAGAGACAAAGACAGAGACCGAGATGGAGAGTAAGCGCTGAGTGGGGCTGAGTGAAATCAATGCACTGCACTCAACTTAACAGTGAATTTATTTTACCCATCTAAATAGTAAAAAAAATAGAAAATCAATATATGGTGGTCAATGTTTATATGACTACCACTGCAGTATCTTTGTTATTTAGTCGATATCCTGTACACTACAGTATCACATATAGCAATGCTAAGTACTCGACATAATGTGTAATGGACAATATCCAGATTGCTTAACATGCAGTTTCACAGAATGTATCATGGACGTTAAATACCTTTTATAGGGTTTGCTATAAAGGTAGTGAGTACTGTATATGATTATATTATGCAAATTCAAAATTGCAACCCTTATAAACTGTTACCCCACAATCTGAAAAAGCAACAGATCTCATGAAACATACTGTAAAATCCTTATTTCACAATAGCTGTCAGGATGAGGTGTGCTGGAGAGCCACATCATCCTACATGACTCTTCTTCTCTTTCCACAGCAGGAATCCATAGTTTCTTTGCTCCTGCTCTCTTCTCATGATCTATCTCTGGTTGGTGGGTTTAACATGAAAAACATGGGTTTTTGGTCTTGTTTCACTGAAATAGACATGAAAAAAGACCAAAAACCCATGTTTTTCATGTTAGCTTAGCCTCTTTGTGTGGTTCTCATCTTAGTTTGTCTTTTTGCTTATTGTTTGTTAGATTATCACCATGCGGTACTGTGTTGTTTGTATTAGCATTGTTTGTATATATTACCACTAAGCATTGTGTTGGTTGGGTTGGCACTGCATATGTTAACATTAGCTTTATTGTTGTGTCCTTGTTTGTTAGCGTTGTTTGTTTCTATAGTATGTGTCTTGTCATTAACATTGCATTTAGCATGCCCATTTGTACAATTCTCAACATGTCCACTGTAAATAAAGAGCATCTATGTTTCATGATAGCGTTACCTCTTTGTATAGTTCTCCTGTTAATACATATTCTCCTGTTTAGTCTGTTTGCTTACTGTTTGTTAGGGTAGCACCATGTGGTACTGTGTTGTTTGTTAGCTGCTGATTGTTAGCACTGTTATTTGTTAACATTAATTAGCTTTGTTAACATTAGCTTTATTGTTTTGTCATTGTTTGTTAGTGTTGTTTGTATCTTCAGTGTGCACTGAAGCACTCATTAGCATAGCACTTAGCATATCTGTTTGCACAGTTCTCCCAATGTCCACTGTAAATAGAGAGCGCACTTACATCTCTCTCCCTTTCCCACTTTATACCCAAATCACGCCAACTGCATTTACTGGCTGTACCAAACTGCCATTAGATTTCCATTATGTACAAGTCAACAGGTTTTTAGTGTTTTCTTACAACAGAGTAACATGAGAAATGTTTCCTTAACAGTAATCACTTATACACTACAAACACTTATACACTATCTCAGAGATAAGATTGAAAAGCCACTGTTCAGTGTTTGAATGAGGGATTTTATGTGCCGCTGTATGTAAATTATTAGCTGAGAAAGGTGTGCTGCATTCGATTTAATATTAGAGTCTTGCTTCGTGTAGCAGAAATTTATTAGGATTTTGATTTGGAGCAGAAGTCTTTTTTATTCATGTTAATGAACATCTAATTCCATCAGAGAGATGAAACAGAAATGCTGTGAGTGTCTGCAAACGGAAACCGAATGTATGAGAAGATTTTATGTGTCTGTATGAATAAGTTAGACTATGAAGCGCCCTGTGTACTGTATAATGAGAGATTTAATTTGAATTGAAGCAGTAAAAAGGAAGCTGAGAGACAAGTTTAGATATTTTTAACTGCAACATGAATTCAACCCTCCTTTTCAGTAAATGTGATCTTATACTAGAGCCTTTTTTGTTTCCTCCTCCCTGGTGCCTTTTCTGTCATCCTTAGTTCTCTCATTCCTCCTTTCTTTTTCCATGATCTCTGATTTGGGTCACTGACTGACTAAGAGACAACACACTTGGCCTATAAACAGGCTTCCCCTCCCATCCCAACACTCACAACACACACACACACACACACACACACACACACACACACACACACACACACACACACACACACACAGAGTATGCTTATTTAGTCTGAAGCTTTCCTCTCAGATTAGATTTATGGAGTTTACTTTCTTTATTTCTCTCTCTAGTGTTGATCACATTAATAAAAGCATCTGGCCTAGATAAAAGTCAGGTTGTGTGTAGACTTTCACACTTGGTACAACAAGCATTATAACTCTGAGTGTCTGGTCTGAGTGTATAACCACTGATGATGTACATTTTTTAATACAAAATATAATACAATCTATATTGCCTAAGTTTGGTTGAGGTGTGATGTGATTTGCCTTGTGACAGAGAAAGAAGGTATATGTGACACATATTCTGAAAAATCTACATTTTTGAAAAGTAATTGCATGATGTATGTGGATGTAACAATATGTAAGCATGCATTTGCAGCATTTTCCACGCTTTTATCTCCTGTTATGTTAATGGTAACCGCCTTTTATTACAAACAGAAAAGAGAAAACAAGCAGATTTGGGAATTATAGTAGGAGAAGGTGCTTGGGCTTCAGAAAAAAAGTCAGAAAGAATGACCATGACGTAATTGCCTGTATTGATTTGAGCGAGAAATCAACACCCAGGAATCGATTATTATCATGCAATATCCATCTGCATGCCTATTCCATTTATTCACTGCACTTCCATAATTGGCACTGACAATCATCTCAGCTAGCTGTCCTCTCTTTAGCTAATTAATTAATAAAAAAGCCTGTAGAAACTCAACTTATAGTAAAAACCTAAGACCAGTTCTCCTAAATGTATCACGTAAATAAAAACTACAACCTTTATTCTCTCATATATGTTATAGTCTTGTAGGATGAGACAGATTTGACAATGTTCAGAATATATGGAATTTTCTCTCCCTTTTCAACACTCTGATGTAGGGCTGGGCGGTTCATCAAAAATGAATCAAAAATGACATTCTGTACCCATTAACCGTTAACATTAACATATTGTCCATGTCAGTTATTTTGATTTGTTTTAATTCTGTTAATACTTTAAAAAAATAAAATAAAATAAAAATGTGTATAGTCACGTGTCTCCACCTCAACCAGTCAGCAACATGGAAGCAATATGGAGGACACCTCAAACACCGAGCGGCTTGTATCAAAGAAAAATGCTGTCTGTCATTTAGACACTTTTTGTCTTTAGAGAAGATGACACCGAACAAAAACAAGTCAGGTAACAGTTTCAGCAACCAACCAGTTGCTTTCAACACTTTCAGCACAACCATGTTACCGATTATGACCAGTGTCATGGAAAAAAGAGACTGACACGGGCCCAGCAATAATGCCTCCACAAAGCAGCTATCAATAACACAAGCATTTACAAATGCTACACAATATGAAAAGGATTCAAAAAGATGGAAAGAAATAGCTGATGCCATATCATACTACATCACTGAGAATAATTTCAGTTGGTTGAAATATTTAATAAATAACCATAAGTAGTATATCTACGTGTTTCCTTTAGTTATTTTAACATCAAAATGATATGCACTTTCATTAGAAAAATATCCAAGTTTTAATAGCTGAACATAAAAACCCCCCAAAACAAATGAATCATTCATTAATTGTTATCAATTCATTGTGATATTAATTTGAGGTAATATCTCCCTGCACTACTAAACAATTTACAAACCTGGGATAGAGATCTAGCAAGTAGTTGTTGGAACACAATATATTTTAAAATAAAATAAATAAAAAAAAGATTTTACAGTGACCATAAAGACACATATCTGTCAAGAAGAGTTTACTGAGGAAGTGAGAGAAGAGAAGCAATAATACTACAGACTTTAATTTGATTTTTCCTCCCAAAAGAACACATGGCACAGGCATAAGCATTCCCTGGACGGGAAACCATTCCATCGCAGCACTAGGGTTGATCCCCTGACCAGACTGTAACACCTGTAATGATGCATTTTTTTATTGAAATTAGGCCTATTGATGTCTTTTACCACTCGTATACCTTCTTCTTGTGTGGTATGCCTTTATGGATTCATTTCAACAGAGCAAGCTCAAATATTGAAAAATCAGCTTTTTAATGAGACAGCAATGCTACACATTAACTCACTTGAGAATGCAGTATTGCATTAATTGCGTTAAGAATTGCCATCTGGATTTTTGTACTGTATAAAACAAACTATAATAGTACAGAACATTTAAAAACTCAAACGATTCAATAACTCATGAATAAATGAAAGTTTAGGTTCTTTGCATACAGGAGGGAAGTTAGGATTTAGGTAGAGATTTAAAAAAAAATCAGAACACCAACTACTTCTGAAATTTTCCCAATCACCATTCGTTGTAGCGGGTTAGTAATTTGGATAGTGGACTAGGGCATTAAAATAGGGCAGAAAATTGGCAGAGTTTGACGGTATTAGCATAACACTACACTTTGCTGACTATCCTAGTACAAACAGAATAATTGCAATTACAATATGCAAAGTACGCCATTTGAGACACTGCTCATGTTTATGCAGTGAAGACATAGTCAAGCCCTGAAACCAATGGTGCAATGTCTAAGAGATGAAGGAAGTTATGCACTGGAGCATTTGGAATAAAAAAGATCCATACAATAAAGCGATTTCAAAATGTAGTCTTGTTCTATGGACACACTGAAAATGTGAGGTTATACAGGTACTGTATGCATTGTTTAACATCCGTTCAGTCAACGTCCATCCGATCAACTTCCATTTGCCTTAACGGCAATCGCTTCAACACACTCAAAACAGCAAAGACACTGCACAGCGCTGCCCAGAGTATGATGTTAGAGAATACAGTACTGTACTGAACTCTATTACCATATTTTACTTAAGAATTATTATAGATTCCTATGTTCATTGCTTATTTATGTACTGGCAGTCTATTATGCCAGTCTATAATACACTCTAGTGCAGTGCGTTTTGCTTCTTCTGCCCAGTTGGTCACACAAGCCAATCATTTGTGAGGATCCATGAGCAGAAGAGGGAGTTAAATAGCAGAAGACTAGAAAACTCACAACCTTATCGGTCGTGTGATCGCTTGCTTGTTTGCTCATATTTGGACTAGAGACTGGACTAACTAATTTTTTGTGTAAGTTACTCGTACTTATTTGTAACAAGCTGTAACTAGTATTGGTAAGTGTATGTGCCTGTCCTATTGTAAATAGTACTCCTTTGTTTGCCCCCCAATATCTGTATTTTCTCTCTCACTTGTAATTATATAAACTGGTTCACATTCGTTCAGTCTCATTCATATTGCCGATCTTCCATGTTGTTCGTAATACTGTCTATCCATGCATTGTTGCCTTCTTTAAAACAAAAGTATCAAGTCCATCATAACATCGTCTTAAATGTTAGGTTATGTTACTGTATTTTATGTAACTATCGTGAATTTCCATAAATTAAAAATGGTTTGGCATGTGTTTAACAGTTTAGGTTTTGAACACATTTGCATTAGGGATGATTTGTAGATGGTAACGTGTCAGTCAGGTTTCCAGCGATATCTCTGACACTTTTCTGCATCGTTTGCACATGGTTTTCTTGTGAAAATACCCTTTCTATTTACATTAGAGCTTAAAATGACAGCGTCTATTTTGGTAAACATCCTGTTTCGCAGAAATGCAAATGTTAAACAGCGCATTCCTGTACTTCAGTCCTTCCTTAATATGAGCACAAAAGTTAACATATTAATGGAAGTTTTGCAAATTTGTGATTTGTGGGTAATACGATACTAATCATTGTTCCTGCCAGCTAGCTTTCTACTGTAAGTCTGTTTTGTATTAAAATAGATAAATAGTTATTATTAAAATAAAAATGTATTTAGCATTAAATAGTTAGCTAACCTTAGTTAGCTCACTGAAAAAAACGTGAGAAGGAAGCCTAGCTATGTTAAATGTAGCTTATTATGAGTTAATTAAGAATGATTCAGAACAAGCTGCTGTCTAGTTCCCCATTTATTAATTGACAGTTTTACCATTTGCTCACAGAAATGGGAAGAAATGGGTCATGACTGCATTTATGAATGTTGAACAAAGTAGACATGACCCAATTGTGTAGTTCTAAAATCACCGTTGGTACAGGATAAGTTCTGTTTGCATGACTGCTTTGTTTTAAATATGACTGTTTGGTGTTTGACTGTAGCTTGTGTTACTCATTGTAAATGCATTATTATATTTGTGTGACTGCGTGAGTAGAAATGTGTGATTTACTGACATTATGTGTGTGTCTGTTGGGGAGGTGAAATGTGATGAAAAAGAGACAGAGACACGCACACAAACACGTACATGCAAAGAGAGAGATATCCCCTCTAGGTGTCACTCAGCGGTAACATGCGCAAGCGTCATGTCAAAATGCAATAAACGTGTTCCAGATAACAAGCACACAGACTTTGCAGTCTCATAATCCTCTATAATTATTAATCATCATGCTGTCTGTAATGTGCACACACAAATAATCCTCATATTTTATTTTATTTATCGTGTTGGCTTTGGAATTTCTTAGTGAAGCGCTAAATGCCGTTTTGAAATAACCAGTGAACATTTCTTTTTTTCTGAATTTGACAGAGGAAGACTGTGTGTTGTACAAATATTTACTGAAATGGTAATTAGACACAGAACTGTCACGATTAAGGGGAAGTATCTTTATTTAACGTTGTATCAGCTGCAGTGGCCATTTTATGTCAAACTGATGGTTACATTGAAAGTAGTCAAACACACTCACAGTGGGCCAAATTAGTGTTATCAGTTAAGCTAACGCATGTCTTTGGACTGTGTGAGAAACCCGTAGTACCAGGAATAAACCCACAAAGACACAGGGAGGACAGGCAAACTCCACACAGTCAGAGTCCAAGGTCGGGATCGAACAGGGGATGCTGGAGCGAAGAGGTGACTGCGCTAACCACCGCGCAGTCCCCAGTTAGAGCTGGTTTCTAATATTTACAGGGTGCAGATTAACCTGAATGAGATGCCAGTCCATCTCAGGGCTGGGTAATCATCGAGCAAGTGCTAGGGGGATGACTTTGGAGCCGTGCATGAATGAATGTAGCTGTAACTTTAATCCAGGTGGAAGGAACAGGAATGGGGCTATTTAAAACAAGGTGACATTTCTGTTAAGCTTCACACTCTGTAGAGATGCAACTATGCACCCCTGAGGCATTATGAACCCAACTTGAAACAAAGTGGGCCCTCACTCTCTGGCCACCCTGAGTTTCCAATGCTTAACCAGGGTGATTCAGCATTGGGAACCAGTGCTCTATCGATTAAGGCACTTTGGTTTGTATCCTGCCTCTGCAGAGTTGAGTTATGTCTGTCAGTGTTGAATGGCATAATGAGGCCATCCTCATGGTGGCCTGAGCATGAGATGCACTTTCATGGTAGAGTAGTGTGGCCAGCGATCATGGGTCCACTCCGTCACCACTTGCTTTTGTAGTAGCATTCCTTGAATACAGGTTTTGTTCCAGTACCTGAGTCCATTAGCAATGTTAGTGGAGGTTGAGTCGTAGTCCCTAGTTTCTTCCTCATCCCATTTAGGGAGTTTTTCCTTTCTGCCCAAGCTTGCTCAGTTGGGGCTGTGGGCCTAGATGATAGAAAAGCTGCTTTAAGTCCAGAGAACATAGGATGCCAGTCCAACACAGGACTGGATAGGGGTTGCTTTTGGAGTTCTGGAGATGATCTCCAACCAGCCTTCACTAATCACCCCTGTCTCTGCCAGGACCATCTCCAGGTGATTAGCAGAGGAAATTATGTTTGTCACATCTTCCAAGTAGTCCTGCCATTGACGTCACCTTTGTTTGCAGTTGTGTTGTGAAAGAGAAACCTGGACTGCTACTGACTTGAAACATATTGTTTTTTAAAGACAAATCCAGGTTTTCTTTGAGATCTGAAGAGACACTGTCCCAGCTGCACCAACTGCTGGTTTGATGATCTGAGGAGCCATTGCATACGACAGTTGGTCACCCCTAGTAGTGATATGAGGGACACTAACAACTCAGCAAAATGTGCAGGCCATCCTGCAGCCACATGTATTGCCTCTCATGGCAGGGCTTCCAACTGGCATTTTTCAGCAGGATAGCAAAGGTTTCCCAGGAATGTCTCTGCCAGATTGCAACAATTTCTCAGCCTGCCCAGTAGCCAGATTTAGCTGGGATGCCAGGTTCGGCAACCTACTAGTTTGCAGGATGTGCAGACCCAGCTGAAACATCTGTGGGCATATACCATACAGAACATGTATGACTCCATGCAAAACCTTATCTCATCTTGAATCTAGGCTAGGGGTGGCCTAACAGGGTACTAGAGCCACCTTTCAGTTGTACAGTTTTCCCCAATAAACTTATCCTTTCGCTGTAATATTGTAATCACTTACATATATCATCATTACATTTATGCATATAGTTTCATTTGATTCCATTGATTCGAGTTTTTTTTTTTTGTCAGTGAGTATATTTTACAAAAGCAGGACTTCAAGGCTACAACTACAGATGTTTTACAGAGTAAACACCTCCTGCTTACTGGTAAAATACAGTACTTTACTCAAAACCCGAATTTTAATCGAAAAATACCTCCAAAATGCATTAAATTTCACGAATTTCCCTCTGGGATTAATAAAGTGATCTATCTATCTATCTATCTATCTATCTATCTAAAATACAACTACTGTTAAAATTTTATAGATCATCAACTGACTAATGATTGAGAATATTCATCACTCTGTCCTTAGACCTACTATATACTACATTATATGGACAAAAGTATCTAGACGCCCCTTCTACTTAGTAGTCTGTTATTTCAGCTACACTAATGGCTAATAGGTTTATGATATGAAGCATACATTTCTGATCAACCCCCCTAAAAATGTCCATAAAGAAATGGTTGGCCAGCTTTTAGGGAGAACTTGGCTTGTGCTGACCTTAACTCTACCAAACACATTTTGAGCTTGTCATCCAACATCAGTGCCTAACCTCACAGCCATGTTCCAAAATCTAAAGGAAAGCTTTCTCAGAAACTGAAGATTGTTGTAGCAGTAAATAGGGGACACAACTCCATATACATACCCATATTTTTGGATGTAATTTTGGGTGACCAAAAACTTTTGGTTGTACTGTTTGGCTGTACAGTTCACATCTTAACCCTGCTTCTCCTGATTAGGCTTATGAGGATTCTAGCACCTATCCCTGGAGTACATGTCACAGGGACACCAGCCCATCTTAGGGCTGGGTATGAGTTGCTGTTGTTGCCAGCCTCCCCTGTCTCAGACACAACTGTGTCTGCATGTAGCCCCTGACCAACCAGGCCAGAAGGCACTGCTGGGTCTGGAACCCAGGTCTCTTCATTGGTGGGCTAAAAAAAAAGCTAAACATTTAGCTAAAAATCAAACATATACTAGGCATTTTTTTTTCTTTTAACATCCCAACAGAGTAGACCTGTACACACATATCCTTACAAAACAATACAACAAAATAATAAAAGCCTACCCTTATTGAATGAAAATATCATGTAAGTAATTTTGTATTTACTTTTCAGTGAGTGTGTTATTATAATTTTAACATGTTTAACAAATTTAACATGTGCAAATTGCATTTTGACAAACTCAGAGCACCTCAGTAAAACAGTAATTAAGAACGCGCCCAAATAGAAAAAAAAACTAGAAATGTTGGATTGCTGCAAAACTCGGCATGCAGTTATGTCTCAGGCAGTTATGTAAATGATTACAAGTGTGGTCTGATTAGAGACTGGCTCTTGCCACAGGAGGGAATAAAAGTGCATCCCCCACTGCCCTATAAAAAGTCTCTCAGAGGCTATGTTTGGGTAGTGTACCTCTTGGTGCTAGACTGCTAGACATGCCTGTATGATGCACTCAAAGGACTTGAACCCTGATCCCTGCATTGGTGGGGCAGGGCACGAAAATCACCGTGCCACACCAGCACTATCTATATAGTGTATATTCATATTTGCTGAGATATTAATGAGGAAATAAAAGGTCCAGTAAGAGGCAGAGTTGTGTGGCATAAAGCACTAGAACCCATTTAGGAGCCATTTCTGATGAATGTTCCCTCGTGAAGTCATTTTATGGCATCAGTTCACAGCTTAATCTTGGGCAAGTCCTTAGAAAGTCGTTTTTATTAAGCAGCTTTCTTTAATTACCTCCTGAGTGATAAGAATCCCTCAGTGAGCCCAGGCGCATCGGCTGGTTGCCTCCATATGCTGCTTTGTGAGTGTGTGATGAAGGGATGCCTGAGGACACAGTGCTCTGTGAGTGTGTGAACTAAAGGAGAGGGAAAGATATTTTAAAGGACTGTAATGATGTCGAGCCCTTTTCAGTGAGGGATGTTTAGCAGTGGAACTGTCTTGGCATCATCAAGCAGTAACATCTCTTGTGTCCACACAGTATGTGTGAATATGTGAATATGTATTAGATCATAGTGACAGCAGATGCGCTCCAGCATGTGGCCACCTGCCACCCGATCTGGGGGTCGGCTGGAGGGAGGTGTTGTGATACAGAGTGGCCAGGCCCTGAGGGGTGGGGAGGGGCCACTTAAAGTGCTGAGCTGGACGGGTTTTACCACGGGGTGCCCAAAGAGCATCATTATAATGTGCAACAGAGGCGATGTGCAACAGAAAAATGACCTGTGATTCTGTACCCCCTCTGGCTCAGTCCCCAGAACACACACACACACACACACACAAACACACACACAAACATAATAGGAATATAGGCTGCTTTTGACTCTTACCGTTCCCATGGTTACTTAGCTGTGCTAGACCCGTGGCCTTGTTCCTGACATTAGGTGTGTGTGTGTGTGTGTGTGTGTGTGTGTGTGTGTGTGTGTTCCATGAGCTGTGATCTGATAGTTTGATATTTGGGGGTCACAGCCCATAACCCTCTATCACTCCCTCTCTCTCTCTCTCCCTCCCTCTCTCTCCTTTCCTCTCTCTCTCTTCCTCTTCCCTATTGCAGTCACAGTGCTTGTCAGAATACTGTTTTGCACAGCAGTGAGCAGTGTGTGATTTGCATGTGTAATTCCATGTGGAAAGGCTATATGAATTTAAAATTGTTTATCTATTACTTTGGACCACATTTGTTATAACAACTGAAGTCATTTTGTAAAAGACAGCTGTCATGGCAAATTTGAATATAATTAATGTCAAAGCGATGCGGTTTGCATGCGGCCATCAACACTGACACCAAATTGCCCATGCGTTTTTCTTTCAATTCAGTTCATACCCACAACCGTAGTTTAATGCCATAACCTTTGCAGCAGGGCCCCCAATTTCAGGTCTGAATAGCCAGACTATAGGACAGATTTGCAATTTCCCTGCTCTTACTCAATTACATTCACATCACCAGTCAAACGTTTGGACACATTTGCTTCTGATGCATTTTTCTTTATTTTAGCTATATTATTCGATATAAATTTGGAACAAAAGGCCTTGAGACAATAAAGTACAGGTGCTCCCTGATTTTGCGATGGTCTTGTGTTCTGATAATCCCATTAAAAAGTGATTGTATCACAAACCAAGGAGTTTTATATATACTGTATATATCATAGCCTAGCCTACCTTATACATGCTTAAAACACTTACATGCTTAAAACACTTACATGCTTAAAACACTTACATGAACAACCAACCAGCTTAGCTCTATTTGTTAGTTATTTGTCATGTAGGTTATTACAATACAAAAAGAAAGATTTCTTTCAAATAGATAACTTGGAATCCATTCTACCTTGCCATAATGTAAATGATAATCTAACTGTCACAATTAGTATAGGGCAGGTAAACAGAGACTAACGTAACACAAGTGTGGATTTACATTTACAGCATTTAGCAGATGCCCTTATCCAGAGCGACTTACAATTGATACAGTCTTACAGTCCAAGCAATTGTGGGTTAAGGGTCTTGCTGAAGGACCCAACAGTGGCAGCTTGGCAGAGGTGGGATTTGAACCTGCCAGTACCTTATCCACTGGGCTACCACAGTGGATGGCTTACTATTAGACATATTAGACAAGGCTAGGTGCTGGGTGAACACAAAGAGAGTGGCAAGGAAACTGAGCACTAACAGAGACACAGAGACTGACAGAGTAAGCTAACTCAAACACTGAAGCTAACAAACATGGCCAATACATGCAGACAGAGACCTAACAGTGGTAAGACTTAGGAAAGACAAAGTTTAACACCAGGGTTGATTCTAGGATCAGAGCTTTAGGTATGCTGAGCTTCCAGTAAGACTAAAACCTTACCAAGACCTGGCTCTTTTTGCTGGAAAAACAATTGAATATCCATGGCTGACTGGCTGGCCACACACATGCACACACACACACACACACACACACACACACACACACAGAGGACGATTTAGGAGTTTGACATAATCTATCTCATAAGATCTCCTATCATTCTATAAAATTAATTAGCTGATACACATTCAGACAGTACTACTACAGCACTTTGGTGTTAATATCAACACAAAGACCTACCAATGACACAACAGCTAGCTTCTCTCACTCAAAAAACAGTGGACAGTAGTTGACTGACTACCTGCCACATTAGCGTGCTAAAAAAAGCATCAGATGGCATACTCCTACCTTACAATAATAACATAAAGAGTGATCTATGATTCAGTGCAGCAAAAATGAGGATTGATGCTAATGGTTGTAATGTGTTGGTGTTGAGTGATAAAGTGAAGAAATCCTTGTCTGCTCTACTTACTGGAGACACCACACCACAGACTGTGTGTGTGTGTGTGTGTGTGTGTGTGTGTGTGTGTGTGTGTGTGTGTGTGTGTGTGATGCTCAGCTCTGCACAACTTTGGGGATCATACTATTTGTGAGGCAAGGGGTAAATGCTGTATTGTCATTTATATATTACAGTATGTTTAAACAATATACTTTCAATGGTTTTAAAATTTTCTCAGCTTATCAGAGACAAACCTTTTATTTTTAGAGTTCTAGGACTGAATTTAGGGGTGCTAAAAAGGAGGCAAGACACACCTATGGCTAACACAGAGGCAGGGCAGATACTAACCGAGGCACTAACACAGGCTAACCCTAGCACCAAGATAAAACTAATATAAACAGAGATGCTACATAAAGTGCTAACACAAACAGACAATGTGCTAATCCAAACAGAAAGGCTAACAATGCTAATAAACATCTCACCAGACATGAAACAAAACATCAAACAAGAGTTGAGAGACCTTAACACGAATGAAGCAAGAATGGTAATTAGGAAATGAGAGGATGAGTACAGAGACCCAACAAGGAAGTGAACAGAAAGGGGGTGTTTATAGGAGGTGAACATTCATTTATTCATTCACTTTCTTATCCACTTGATCCTGGACAGGGTTACAGGGCAACTGGTGCCCAGCCGATGGAATGGGGCACAAGGCAGGAACAACCCTATATAGGGCACCAATCCATCGTAGGGCACAGTCATACACACTCGAAGCACTTTAGAGATACCAATTAACTTAACACACATGTCTTTGTACTGTGGGAGGAAACCGAAGCACCCAGAGTAAACCCACAAAGACACGGAGAGGACCCAGACTGCTCCACCTGGGATTGAATCCAGGACCTTCTTGCTGGGAAGCGACAGTGCTACCCACCAAGACACCTTTCCACCCAGGAGGAGAACAGAGGACTGTAATTTGATCAGCCTGCCATGGAAAGGGAAAAGGGTCAGAAGGGAGCAATGTAAGAATGATGGTTACCAGGAACAACCCAGTAACTGCATTATCCTGACACTCAGGTGTTAAGACTTAGAAATGTTTTTATGTAGTACTATATAATATTATCTATATACTAGGATAATGTTTAGTACTTCTGGAACCTGCAGTCACTTTGCAATCACTCTTGGATACATTGTGACACCTGTATTCACTTTGTAATTATTCTGTTTGTTATCTGAAATTTGGGATATTTGCTTAATAAAATATTTTTGGATAAATAATTCGCATGGTCAAACTTGACTACTGATATTAGTGTAAGAAACAAATTTTTGTTATTTTCACATTAGTCTTTAAGTGAAAACGGCTGTTAAAAAAGAGAAATATATGATCTACTGAAGGTCTTCAAACATTTGACTGGTATTGTATATTTTGCAGACGGCTGCATGGTGGTACAGTGAGTAGTGCTGCATTGTTGCTTGCATGTTATCCCCATGTCTATGTGGGTTTTCTCCTGGTACTCCAGTTTCCCATTTTAAAACAGACACGCTTTAAGTCACTTGGTGTCTCTAAAATGTGTTAGTGTGTGTGTGTGCAATGTGACATGTGCTGGCAAGTGAACGATTGAATGAGTAAGTGTTTAACAGATGCCCTTACCAAGAGCGACTTACAATTGAGCAAAAAGATCTAAGGGTCTTACTCAAGGGCCCTGCAGTGGTAACTTGGGATAACCGGAATTTTAACTCTGACTTTTCCATTAGTTGTCCAGAGGCTTAACCACTGAACCACCTCATCCCTATTTATCCTGATAAAAACTCTTATACGGAATCACGTGTCTTTAAACAAACAATGTTCTAATCTGTTGGAATGTGTTCCATTGTTTCCAAATTCGCTGCCCTCAGTTCTAGAAGTAGCCTTCTCAATTAGTGGTTGCTTGGAGAAAAGCTCTGTTCACCCTAATCCCCCACACCTCAGCCAGACCATCAGTATACCCTGCTTGATTAGCTGGATGATTTCCACAGAAGGGTGGTGCAAACTGAGGCTCTTTTCCATTCTAAGGTCGATGTCTCACTCTAACCTCTGCTGAATTTCAAACAGCCAAAGCAGTTTATGAGAAATCATAAAGAAACAGTCTTCCTGTCAGTCTGTTGTTCTGAACTTATTTGAAACATGTGGAAGAAGTACAAGGCAGTGCAGAATATGGTGATAAATACACAAAGTGCTGACTTTGGAGAATGGTGACTATTAATAATTATGCAGCCCTACAAGCAGACCCCTTAGTATATTAACATGACACATCATGTTGCTATATATGTAGTTTTATGATCTGTGGAAATCCGCAGAAGAGAAGCCCAGGGAAGTGATTTTATGGGATTCCTTCCTCTTCTCACCTAATGTGCTTTAGGCTGCCATGACTATATGACATTATACAATCAAGCCAATCTGAAAATAGTCCACACACACACATTCGATGTATTCCAACCTTTAAGTTGTATTTACACTGACTTGCATAAAATGTATACACCTAAACCTAACCTTAACCTTGTTGCCAAAAATGTAATTGCTTTTCCAAACCATGCAGCATTTTTGGGGAAAAGGGCCTTTCCACATTGGAACCAGCCAAATAATCCCCCTTATCTAAAATTTTGGACATAAAGAGATATAAACATGATATGTTAGCTAGATATGAAACGTACTGAATGGGAATATGTCCTTAGACATGGTGACCCAGTGTACGTGTGTATGTGTGTGTTTGGGCCAGGTTTATATTACGCTGTGGGGACCATCTATCCCCACAAGAGCAGAAAGATTAGATTTTTTTTACTTGTGGGGACATTTGCTAGGTGTATTTGTGTGTGTGTGTGTGTGTGTGTGTGTGTGTGTGTGTGTGTGTGTGTGTGAAATAACTGATAATTGACTCGTATGCATTTTTCAGCATCTATGGATTGGTTCCAGCTGTGTCAGAAGCAGCCAGAGCTGAACTCAGATTTTCTTTTGTAGCAAGTGAATCTATTTCAGACCAGGCTTTCTCAGTGGGTAGACATCAGTGGTGATTCTGGACTACTTGTTGTATTGTACACCAAAGATTTTATATTAATTGCCTTAAATAAACATATAGCTACATATAGCCTTTCATTTTAATATTTAAGGATGTCAATTACCCCATGAGAAGAAATGAAGGAAAATGGCTCTGACTCCTCAAGCTTTTGGAAAGATGCTGGAACATTATTGGACATGTAGTGTCTGTAGTGAATATGTATGACATGTCCTGTAGTTGTGCTCAGCAATCCAAGATAAAATAAACTTTTTATTGCCATGATTTTAGTGGGGCACAGCAACTTTTACTGAGACGAGTGGGTCTGATGACGCTCCTGACATGAATATACACTCATTGACAAAAAAAATATCGCACCCAACTCAGCGATATGTGCAGGACATCAAGCTGCCACATGTGCTGCCACTCATGGCAGGGCTTCCAACTGGCATTTTTCAGCACGATAATACCCGGCCACACACAGCAAGGGTTTCCCCGGAATGTCTCTGCCAGACTGGAACTTCCTTGGCCTCCCCGTTCATCAGATTTATTGCCAATTGAGCATTTATGGGACCAGCTGGGAACCCAGCTTCAGCAAACTATGACTGTGCAGGATCTACATGCCCAGCTACAACATATGTGGGCAAATGTTTCATAGAGGCATGTCTAGCATTCACTGATCTCTCACCAAGAGGTGCACTACCCAAAAGTAGCTTCTGAGAACCTTTTTATAAGGCAGTGGGGGAAGCAACGTTAAACCCTCTTGTGGCAAGAGTCTAATTAGACCATACCTGTAATCATTAACAATCCTGCCTGCGAAACTTAAAGATTGGGAGTGTGTCCTGAACATAACTGTACAGACTACTCCACTGTGGGCACATGTATGATGCGTTTCCCACCAATGTGACTTTTTTAATTCTAGGAAGTAAATGGAGTCCTGCACATTGTGAATGAAGTAGATGTGTTGGCTATAAAACTGAAAGAGTTCACTCAGTTACTGTGGGGACAGGCCATGTAGAGCTTTATTTGTTACAAGAAATATTTTGAAATCATTGCAAAATGTAACAGGTAACCATTACAGAGCTGACAGAATGGCACTAATATGATCATATTTCTTGATTCTCGTTAGAACTGAAACCAGTGCTTGTTTATGGACGTACTAGACACTCCACTCAATAGAGCATTCAAGTAATCCAACCTCAAAGTTATAAATGCATGCACCCATGTCTCAGCATCTGCAAAAGAGAGTAAATCTCTAAGACTAGCGATATTGCATAGCTGGAGGAAAGCACTTCTAGTAATCCTGTCAATGTCAGCACCAAAGGAGAGGTCTGAATAAAATGTGACATCTAAGCCTTTTACAGACGGACTGGGTATTACGGAACAGCCGTTCGAGATTTAACATAGATTTAGACAACCTGCCTCTCATGGCCTTGGGTCCAACTAAAAAGATTGATCGCTATGGTGCATCAGAGTGATCAAAAAGGCATGAGCATTTTAGGAATAGGGGGTGTGGATTTAATCATTCATGGTTTCTGATCATATATTCAATTTAGTGTATGCTAGAAGGTGCCCTTACTCTTATAACTATTAGGCTTACACTATAAGCTCAATTCATTCACTCACTTTTCCATACTAATACAATGTAGGGTCACTGAGGCTGGGGGCTATCCAGCAGCACAGGGTGCATGGTTGGAACCAACCCTAGACAACGTTCCAATCCATAGCATGACATATGCACATACACATACACATACACAGTCTTGGTAAGTGTATGTTTAAGATGAATTTCCAATTAAATAATAATTACTGTAGCTAAATAATTCTACAATTACCCATAACCCTACCAGCAAATACATATTTTGCCTTTTTTTTCAAATAAATGTTTCAGGTTTTGTAAACAAGCAGTTAAAGTTATGGGGACCAGCAAACTGTCCCCACAAGTATAATAAATACCTGATATCTCTCTCTCACTCACACACATAGGGTGAACATGCAAATTCCACACAAAACTAGAAATCAGGTCTCTGGTGCTGTGAACCTACAGCGCTAACAACTGTGCCATTTAACTGGCCACACTATATACAAGTGTATTTGTTTGTGCATGTTCATGCATTTACAGCGGCGCTTGCAAGTTTGTGAACCCTTTAGAACTTTTTATATTTCTGCATAAATATGACCTAAAACATCATCAGATTTTCACACAGGTCATAAAATTAGATAAAGAGAACCCAGTTAAAAAAATGAGACAAAAATATTATACTTGGTAATTTATTTATTGAAGAAAATAATGCAATGTTACATATTAGTGAGTGGCAAAAGTATGTGAACCTCTAGGATTAACTTTTATTTTGAAGGTGAAATTAGAGTCAGGTGTTTTCAATCCATGGGATGACAATCAGGTGTGAGTGGGCACCCTGTTTTGTTTAAAGAACGGGATCTATCAAAGTCTGATCTTCACAACACATGTTTGTGGAAGTGTTTCATGGCATGAAAAAATTAGATTTCTGAGGACCTCAGATACAGAGTTGTTGATGCTCATCAGGCTGGAAAAGGTTACAAAACCATCTCTAAAAAGTTTGGATTACACCAATCCACAGTCAAACAAATTGTGTACATATAGAGGAAATTCAAGATCATTGTTACCCTCCCCAGGAGTGGTCGACCAACAAAGATCACACCAAGAGCAATTCATGTAATAGTTGGTGAGGTCACAAAGGACCCCAGGGTGACTTCTAAGCAACTAAAGGCCTCTCTCACATTGGCTAATGTTAATGTTCATGAGTCCACCATCAGAAGAACACTGAACAACTATGGTGTGCATGGCAGGGTTGCAAGGAGAAAGCCACTGCTCTCCAAAAAGAACACTGCTGCCCATCTGCAGTTTGTTAAAGATCACGTGGACAAGCCAGAAGGCCATTGGAAGAATGATTTGTGGAAGGATGAGACCAAAATAGAACTTTTTGGTTTTAAAAAAAAGCATTATGTTTGGGGAATGAAAACACTGCATTACAGCATAAAAACCTTATCACATCTGTGAAACATGGTGGTGGTAGTACCATGGTTTGGGCCTGTTTTGCTGCATCTGGGCCAGGACGGCTTGTCATTGTTGATGGAACAATGAATTCTGAATTATATCAGAGAATTCTAAAGGAAAATGTCATCTGTCCATTCTAAAGAAAAAGGACATCTGTCCATGAACTGAATCTCAAGAGAAGGTGGGTCATGCAGCAAGACAACGATCCTAAACACAAGTCGTTCTACCAAAGAATGGTTAAAGAAAAATAAAGCTAATGTTTTGGAATGGCCAAGTCAAAGTCCTGACCTTAATCCAATAGAAATGTTGTGGAAGGACTTGAAGTAAGCAGTTAATGTGAGGAAACCCACCAACATCCCAGAGTTGAGGCTGTTCTTTATGGAGGAATGGGCTAAAATTCCAGATACCTAAAGCAAAGGTTCACATACTTTTGCCACTCAGTAATATGTAATATTAAATCATTTTCCTCAATAAATAAATGACCAAGTATAATATTTTTGTCTCATTTGTTTAACTGGGTTCTCTTTTTCTACTTTTAGGACTTCTGTGAAAACCTGATGATGTTTTAGGTCATATTTATGCAGAAATATAGAAAATTCTGAAGGGTTCACAAACTTCCAAGCACCACTGTAAGTGAACCGCGATCAACTGGCACCCTGTCTAGGGTTAGTTCCTGCCTTGTGCCCTGTACTACAGGTTAAACCACAACTCCCTAAGACCCTGAATTGGATTAAGAGAATTGGAAAATTAATGAATGAGTTATCTATTATGAGACCATTTTTCTCATCATTACAACACTATAAGCCACTGTTATAAGGTGCCCTCTGGAAATGGTGTGTGTGTGTGTGTGTGTGTGTGTGTGTGTGTGTGTGTGTGTGTGTGTGTGTGTGTGTGTGTGTGTGTGTGATCTTGTTTATATTACAGTGTGGGAACAAATATCCCCACAAGAACAGAAAGATCTGATCTGTGCCTGCTCCCCAAGGGGGAAAACAGTTTTTCTTTCTTTCAGTATTGATTGATTGATTGATTTTTAAACAGAAATTGCAAGTTTTAAAAAGTTTCAAAACCAAAAGAGTCAAAAGATCTCCATTGGATCACTGAGGTTAAGGTTAGAGTTAGGTGTAATATGAATTAGCTGCAGTAATGTCATTATGTCAGTGGGAAGTCCCCACAACAAAGATAGCGAGACAGACGTGTGTGTGTGTGTGTGTGTGTGTGTGTGTGTGTGTGTGTGTGTGTGTGTGTTTTAATGAGATGTAATGTAATTATATGATGATCACGATTACGTTATGTGTTCCCGGGATGACGTCACAGGTGGACACCTACTGATTTTGTCCCAGAAACAGAAGCCAGAAACACAGGCGCTCGAAGGTCTACTATATATGAAATGAAAAAACAACACTATACAGTCAGTATGTTACTTAATAGTAATTATCCTTTTTGTTAGTCATATTTTATGCACATTTTCAGCTTGTATACGATCCTTATTTTGCTTTTGAGCACCATATTGACCATTTATTGTTTGACATAAAAGCAAAATTATGAATTGGAGAATATTACGAATATATTTGATGTTGGTGTTTGATGTATGGTTACGGATATGGCGGCTACGGCTGGGGGAACAGCCTTGAGAGAGAGAGAGAGAGAGAGAGAGAGAGAGAGAGGTGAGGGAGTGGTGAGGGAGACAAGGAGGCGGAGGAGGAGGAGGAGGGCATAACGTAAGAGCGTACGGGGCGAGAGGGGGAGTACTGATAGTAACACCGGTCCCTCTGTGAGCCATGTTGGATGCGCGTGAGGAGGGAAGATGCTGCGTCCGTACCGCTGCTAGCGCGAGCTCCACCGATCACCGAGAATAGATGCGAGCTTCCCGGGAGCACCGAGACAGCAGACCGGGAGGCACGGGGGAAGGAGTCGGGCGGTGGTGGTGGAGTGTGAAAGGGAGAAGGGCTGAGAGACGAAGAAAACGGAAAGAGGGAGAAAGGGAGACAGAAAGAATCTGGTCACACTAATGGCTGCACTGCTGCTGGGCTTCAACTGGCCGTCGTCGCTCTTACTGCACCTCCTGATCTGCTCTTTGTTTGCCGCTGTCCCGGGGAGGACAGCGGGGCCGCGCCGCCGCCACCCGGCCCCCAGAGGCACGCCGGGATCGGGGGCTCAGGCTGAGATCCGCCCCGGATCCGGATATCCCATCTCCCGGTCCGGATCAGCAGGAACTTCAATAACGGATTATGAATCGTATGCACCAGATCCAGAAGCTTGCACGGTATGTGACCAGCGGCTACCCGGCGGTGTGCACAAGGGCGTTGTTTCTTCCTTTCTCTTGGCTGGCAAAAAGAGGTCTGTGCAAAGGACTAGCTCTCCACTTCACACCCGTCTTGAAAGCAGACAGGTTTCGGTACAACACAGGGAACAGAGCTGCATCCATGCTGGTTTGGCTAAGAGCGCATTGGGTTGGAGAACCGGGCCCGAGCGCAGCTCAAACCCGGAGTTTAGCAGTGCCGGAAGGCGGTCCCGGTCGCCATCAAAAGCTCATTCTCATCCTAATGCGACTAGTAGGGTTTTGGACGCCAATAAAATGGACAAAAGGAAAACGAGCAGCACCCCAGGCCTCCTCAATCTTATCGATCTCAGCACAGAGGGTTGGAACCGATCTTTTCATGCAGCCGTTGGGAGCACGTCCTGGACGAACATCTGTCTGGAGTCACGCCAGATTACAGGAGTAAGTGTTGTGCACGCTGTTTCGAAAAGATGCTATTGTAACTGTCTGAAGGGCATATGTTGTAGTAACAGCATCCGAGAACCAAACACCATCGCTCGTTCTGCATCGTCTAGAAATTTCAAGCTCATGCATACAACCGACCTAAAGTTCTGTAAGGCGAAATGGAAAATATACCCACAGAAATGTTCGTCTGTGTGTCGTCTGAAACACGTGTCCAAACGTGCTAACCAAATCCCACCTGTTACTGAGTTTAATGAAAACCACTCACATCTTGATAAGACAGAAACCGAATATCCATCGGTGCCCAGACTCCCAGACTCGGGGCGCATTTATGACTCACCAGTTATCTATAGCGATGCTCTTAGTCACAACATGGATGAACTGAACTTTACTGAGATATTCACTGACTCACTCACTCACAGTGGGACTGGAGTTTCTTGGAACAACGAGACATACGAGAAGCACGGCGCATCAGCACCACGAGAACCCTGGACAGCTCCAAGTGAAGCTTCCTTAAAGTTTGAACGAGGTTTGCTTTCGTGGAACTCTAATAATAATAATAATAATAATAATAATAATAATAATAATAATAATAATAATAACAGCAACAACAACAACAACGAACCGAATAATAGCTACATACATCGTGAAGAGGACATAAGTGAAATTGATATCAAGAAGGAAGACAGCAACGTTTTAACACAAGAGTCAGCAGAACATGTTATTTGTGCTGGAGGTACACACCCGGATTCTGTGCTCGCGGACAAATCACACCCAGCGTGCTCTGACAAACTATTGCAATTAAAATCCACTAAAGGACTGCCATTACAACCGGAGTCTGTCAGTCAGAGCGAGGAGCAGGTGGGGGTCTCCGAGGGTGAGATGGCGGGAGAGGCGAAGGAGGAAGAGAAGAGCAGGGGGAAGGGTAACAGGCTGGATGCAAAGGGTGGGAGCGAGGAAACAGAGGAGTGGGTGATTGCAAAAAGCACAAAGAGAGAGGTTTCCGAGGGAGTACATCTGCTGAGCGAGAGAGGAACAGGTCAAAGCATTGGCAGCTCACAGACATTGAATGAGGGATTGAGACAAGATAAGAACAAAGACTGGCATGAAATCAAAGAAACATTACAAACAGAGAAGAATGGCATAAGACATAGTGCAGATGGGGTAGAAAGCACACAAATAGACATGACCACTTATCTGAAGCAAACAGAAGATCTAGAGGATGTGGAGTACTTCAGAGAGCAGAGAGATGCCTCTCCTGTTGGACGCTCTCGTAGAGCTGCTAACAGACAACCTCATTTCCCACAGTACAACTATCAGATTCAGGTAGCAGAAAACCAACCTCCTAGTACCTCTGTTATATCTATGATAGCAGATGATACAGATGCTGGAGATGCAGGCAGAGTTAGCTACAGTATGGCCCCCTTGATGAACAGCAGATCCATGGACTACTTTCGTATTGACCCTTTTACAGGACTAATCACCACCACGCACGTGCTGGACAGAGAACACATGGACATGCATTACTTTCGAGTGACTGCCACAGATCACGGCTCACCACGTCTGTCTGGAACAACCATGGTGGCTATTACAGTTTCTGACCGGAATGATCACTCTCCAATTTTTGAGCAAACAGAATATCGTGAGACCATCCGTGAGAATGTGGAGGAAGGGTATCCAATCTTGCAATTGCGCGCTACTGATCTCGACTCCCAAGCGAACGCCAACATCCGTTACAGATTTATTGGGGAAAATGCAGCAACGGCACGTTCGGCATTTGAAATCGATCCACGCTCAGGTCTTATCAGCACGCGGGGTATTGTTGACAGAGAGGCGAATGAACGCTATACGCTACAAGTGGAGGCAAATGATCAAGGACGGGAACCAGGCCCGCGCTCTGCTACGGTTAATGTTCACATAACAGTTTTAGATGAGAATGACAACGTTCCACAGTTCAGCCAGAAACGTTACGTGGTGGCGGTTCGAGAAGACGTGCGTCCGCATTCAGATATCCTGCGTGTAGGTGATTCGTGATGAGGATTAAAAGACGTCAATGCTCCGTGTGCACTACAACATCCCATCAGCGCAAACAGCATGAGGAAAGTTGCCATTGATAGCGTTACGGAGAGATCCAAGTAGTTTGCACCGTGGACTTTGAGAGCGAGCGCGTGAGTACACACTACGACTAACGTGCACTCAAGATAATGGCCGCCTCCGCCCCCCACCACTTTCGAACAAACCACTGGAATAGTAAGTGTTCCAAAGTCACTGTGTGAATGACAAACCACCAATTTTTGTGCGACACCATTTCAGGCCACAGTGCTTGACGGGAGCGGCCCTGTTGGCCACTCTTGTGTTGCATATACAGGCCATTGACAATGACAGTGGTGATAATGCACGTTTAGAATATAGATTGACAGGGAAACAGGCTCGGACACCACTTTTGTAATCATGCCTTGCTACTGGTGGGTCAAGTGAGTTCAGAGCTTGACCGCGAATCAGTTATAGAACACTATTTCTTTGGTGTTGAAGCAAGAAGATTATGGTCTACCCCTCTCCACAGCCACAGCAAAGTGTTACTATCACTGTGTGATGGACTCCAATGATAAACCGGCCAGAGTTCCTGCAGAAGGACGTACTATGTTCCGGTTTTTTGAACGAGGACGTGCAGTCCGGAACGAGTGTGGTAAGCGTGACAGCAGTGGACCGTGACGTTCAAACAGGGCAGTCACGGACCAGATCACTGGTGGAAACACGCGCCATCGTTTGAATATCCGCCACAGCTGGAGGGCTGGCCTTCTTTCTTTGGCAGTGCACTTGGAATATAAACAGGCGCGGACGATACGTCCTAACTGGCACTTGCTTCCGGGAACAGAACCCTACATTGATGACCTGTCAGGTTCCAAGTGAACACAGGACGGCCAAAACACAACGGACCAGTGTTTCAGAGTGCTCATTACTCTTGAGTGTGAATGAGGACAGACCTCCTGGTAGCACTGTGGTAGTAATAAGTGCTTCGGATGAAGATGTAGGAGAAAATGCCCGCATCACATACTTCCTAGAAGACAATATTCCACAGTTTCGCATCGATCCCGCGACAGGCGCCATTACGCTCCAGGCCGAGCTGGACTACGAAGACCAAATGACATACACCCTTGCTATCACAGCCCGAGACAACGGAATCCCACAGAAATCAGACACGACCTATGTGGAAGTCAATGTGAATGATGTGAATGACAATGCGCCACAGTTCCTTAGCCCACACTATCAGGGTGGAGTCAGTGAAGATGCGCCACCTTTCACCAGTGTCTTGCAGATCTCTGCCACCGATCGAGATGCTCACGCTAACGGTCGCGTGCAGTACACCTTCCAAAATGGAGAGGACGGTGATGGAGATTTCACCATCGAGCCCACTTCCGGCATAGTTCGGACAGTGCGCCGCTTGGACCGCGAAAGCGTTCCATTCTATGAACTGACTGCCTACGCGGTGGATCGTGGCATTCCTCCCCAACGCACACCCGTCCGCATTCAGGTCACTGTATGGACGTTAATGACATGCTCCGGGTTTCCTCTGGAAGACTTTGAGGTTAGAGTAAAAGAGAATAGCGCCGTTGGGTCTGTCGTAGCTCAGATCACTGCGACAGATCCGGATGAAGGCCCCAACGCCCAGATCATGTACCAGATTGTGGAAGGTAACATTCCAGAAATCTTTCAAATGGATATCTTTTCGGGAGAGCTCACGTCCCTAATTGACTTGGATTATGAGGCACGGAACGAGTACGTTATCGTGGTTCAAGCCACATCAGCACCCCTGGTGAGCCGAGCCACGGTACGGATCCGACTGATTGACCAGAATGACAACAGCCCTGAATTGAAGGATTTTCAGATCATCTTCAACAACTTTGTGTCAAATCGGTCCAACACTTTTCCGAGTGGTGTTATAGGCAGTGTTCCAGCACGTGACCCGGATATCACAGACCGTCTCTACTACACCATCGACCATGGAAATGAACTCCTCCTGCTGCTGCTCAACCATACTAGTGGAGAAATCCGACTCAGCAGCGAATTGGACAACAACCGCCCACTGGTCGCCCACATGCTCATCACCGTCACTGGTAAGTCAACGAGAGTATGATGGGGGATGGGAAGGCGAAATGTGTTGAGGGGAGGACACAAGGATAGAGGAGGAAAAATAGACAAGGGCTATTAAGGGCATGAGTATAGAGTGAACCAGGGCAAAGTGTTCTGGGCAGTACTTTTTTTGCCTTGTATTATAGGCCTGTCATGTTGAATTGTTGCTGGTAGCTGATGTGGTTTGTGCAAATAACTTCAGCAGGGTCTGAGCATAATGTATCCATTAGAGGAAGCGACAGAAAGAAACAAAGGGAGGGGAAAAGAAATAATGAAGGGAAAGCTGACACTTGACTGACAACCCTTTTACATTCTACAAGCATTTTCAGGCTGGTATGAATTGCATTATGCTGTAATGGTGACTGCCAGTTATTAGCAGGTAACAATAGACAATAATGGTTTATAAGTGCTAAGAGCAAAGTCTGTAATGAGATGCTATTGGATTCAGTGTAGGGTGGATTGAAAGGAACGTAATGTCTGTGATAAAGGGCCAAGTGTGAAACAGCAATGTGTAGCTCAGAGATTTGCACAATGTTTAAACAATGTCAGGAGGTCTGTATTATACTGTGCACATATACAGTATTTCCCCATACCATTTTAAAGTATCACATTTTATACTGGGAGGACCACCTTTCATATAAACCAACTGAAAACACAAAGTTGGATGCCAAGTTTTATGATCTGAGATATTTGACTGCTACTCTGATGCATGTAGCCAAAAGCTTAGCAGGATCCAACCCAGATCCGAAGGGCATCAGATGAGCACGTGTAAATGGGGTCAGATTTGGAAGCTTCAATTCTGAAAAGAATTGAAGCTTCCAAATGAGGAAGCTAAGGTTCTAAGTATGCATGGGTTCTAAGTATGGTTCTAAGTGAGGTTCTAAGTATGCATGGAACAACATCATATATGTAGCAGTGATTGAGGCTGCAGTTACACTTAAATTTTCCTTCTCATTTCTTCTCTTCCCTACTGTGTGTTGCATACTTTGACTCCGTCATATACTCATTTTTATTTTCCTGTACTCTTATTTCTTTTGGTGTGTTGGGGTGTGAGTGTAGAAAGACAGAGAAAATGAGCAAAGGATTCAACACTTTAAATCGATTTTTTTTTCTTTTCTAGTTTTCGAGCTATGAGGGTATTGTAGGTAACAGGTTTATAGCTATAACTATAGCCTACAGCTAACAGTTTACTGTGCCAGCTACATGCCTACAAATAATCCCAACTATTGGACTAAAATTGCTATATGTCACTAAAAATAGTAACAGCATCTACTAGACATTGTTTGATATATTTTGGTATCACTACATGCAAGCATCAAGTGAAAAATGAGGGAAGTGAAGGTGAAAAATATGTAATCACTGGTCACTTTATTAAGTACACCTTGCTAGTACTGAGTTGGAGCCCTTTTTGCCCTCGGAACTGCATTATTTCTTCATGGCATAGATTCAACAAGGTGCTGGACACATTTTCCAGAGATTCTGGTCCATATTGACATGATAGAATCACGCTGTTGCTGCAGATTTGTCAGCAGCACATCCATGATGTGAATCTCCTACACCATTACACCACCACCAAAAGCCTGAAACATTAATATAAAGCAGTACAGAACCATGATTTCATGTTGTTAATGCCAAATTATGACCCTACCATCCGAATGAGGCAGCAAAATCGAGACTCATGAGACCAGATATTTTTGTTTTGGTGAGGTCATGCAAATTTTAGCCTGGGTTTCCTGTTCAAAGCTGACAGGAGTGGCATCCAGTGTTTTTTTCTACTGTCGTAGCCCATCTGCTTCAAGGGTCAATGTGCTGTGTGTTTAGAGATGCTCTTCTGCAGACCTTGGTTGTAATGAGTAGTTATTTGAGTTATCTCTGGCATCAACAAGGCATTTTTGCCCAAAGTTTGTCTGTTCACTGGATATTTTCTCTTTTTTGGATCACTGTCTGTAAACCCTAGAGATGGCTGTGCATGAAAATTCTCAGACCAGCCAGCCTAGCACCATCAACCATGCCATGTTGAAATCACCTTTTTTCCCATTCTGATGCTGATCTGAACTTTAGCTCTTGACCATGTCTACATGCCTAAATGCACTCAATTGTTGCCACGTGATTGGCTGATTAGAAATTTGCTTTAACGAGTGGCTGAACAGGTGTTCCAAATAAAGTGGCCAGTAAGTGTACATTACAGGTGATTTATATTAAGTGATTGATTTAATATTTATTGTACTTTAATACAGAAATAATTCTACTATTATGAAACCAAATATTGTCTTTTAGACAAGAGCAGTGTTTCTCAATCCTGGTCCTGGCGCCCCACCGCTCTTCATGTTTTAGTGTTTTCCTGCTCCCAACACACCTGATCCAACTGCTCAGCTCATTAACAAGCCTGTTATTGAGTTAAAATGGGTGTGTTTAAACAGGAGAAGCAGTAAATTGTGCAGAGTGATGGGGCGCCAGGACCAGGATTGAGAAACACTGGACAAGAGTATGATGAGTTAGTCATACCATTTTCATGATGCTATGAACCTAGCTTACTTTTTATTAACTATAAAACTAATGGAGCAAACACCAGAAATTATGTACATTTTGGAAAAATGATTGCGAGTGTTTGGGATTATACTGTATATAGTTTGTCTAAATTTCATTGGTCTGAGACATTGAAAAAAAAACATCTTAAGATGTACTGCAGCTGGAAATAATATGCTGTCTGCTGCAGGCTTCCTCTTTCTACCACAGACTAGAAATAATGTGGAACCACATGGCATAACTGCTGTTCTGCTGTTCTTCCCACTATCATCTGGAAATATGATTTCTTATTGTGTATTCAGGAATAAAATAGACAAGAGAAGCTAACAAAAAGCACAGTAATTTGCATGACTGAGATAAGAGCCATGTCAGTGATCACATCCTCTTATGCTACCCTCTTACATTCTTGTAAAAAATATACTTGTGTATATCAGGGCATAAATTTTTGGCTGAATAACATAGAGGTATACAGTGGGGCAGAAAGATGAGAGAGGTCTGTAATTTTCATCAGAGGTACACATCAACTATGAGAGACGAAATGAGGAAAAAAAATCCAGGAAATCACATTGTAGGATTTTTAAAGAATTTAATTGTAAATTATGGTGGAAACTGCTGGTCAACATGGACTCTCAATTCCCTCCATAAATCTTCTGTGGGGTTGAGGTCTGGAGACTGACTAGGCCACTCCAGGACATTGAAATGCTTTTTACGGAGCCACTCCTTCGTTGCCCGAGCGGTATGTTTGGGATCATTGTCAAGCTGAAAGACCCAGCCACGTTCCATCTTCCAGCTTATTCCACGTTCCAGCTTCAGACGGGCCTGGACATGTACTGGCTTAAGCAGTGAGACACGCCTGGCACTGCAGGATCTGAGTCCCTCTTGGCGTAGTGTGTTACTGATGGTGGCCTTTGTTACTTTGGTCCCAGCTCTCTGCAGGTCATTCATCAGGTCCCTCTGTGTAGTTCTGGAATTTTTGCTCACTGTTCTCATGATCATTTTGGCCCCACGGAATGAGATCTTGTGTGGAGCCACAGATTGAAGGAGATTATCAGTGGTCTTGTATGTCTTCCATTTTCTTACAATTGGTCCACAGTTGATTTATTCATACCAACCTGCTTGCCAATTGTAGATTCACTCTTCCCAGCCTGCTGCAGGTCTACAATTTTCTTCCTGGTGTCCTTCGACAGCTCTTTGGTCTTGGCCATGGTTGAGTTTGGAGTCTGACTGTTTGAGCCTGTGGACAGGTGTCTTTTATACAGGTAATGAGGTCAAACAGGTGCCATTAATGCAGGTAATGAGTGGAGAAGAGCTTCTTAAAGAAGAAGTTACAGGTCTGTGAGAGATAGAAATCTTGCTTGTTTTTGGCTGACCAAATACTTATTTTCCACCATGATATACAATTAAATTCTTTAAAAATCCTACAATGTGATTTTCTGGATTTTTTTCTCATTGTGTCTCTCATAGTTGAAGTGTACCTATGATGAAAATTACAGACCTCTCTCATCTTTCTAAGTAGGAGAACTTTCACAATCAGTGGCTGACTAAATACTTTTTTGCCCCACTGTACATGGCGAACGTATGCCGTGAAGGATCAAGCCGTGAAGGTTTGAATTAGACGTTTAAAACAGCATAACCCCGCTGAATATTCAGAGTTTAACAAAGCAAACAAAGTGAAATAGGACCTCTCTCATCTTTCTAAGTAGGAGAACTTGCACAATCAGTGGCTGACTAAATACATTTTTGCCCCACTGTATGTATCATGGAACCCATACATACTATATATACTAAGTAAAAAGTATACAGATACTAAAATTAGATTTTTAAGCACTGATAATCAAAGACTCAACCGACTGCATTATTTATTGGTATCATGAGACTTGACTGGGTTCTACCTTGCTTAATATCTGGCAGAAATGGGAGGCGAATGCAGAGAGCGGATACAAAGATGTTTTATTCAGCAACCCAAAGCAGAGATACAAAAGGGCTGAGCAAAACAAAGTCAAAACCGATTGAAAGTCAAAAACCAAAGCTACAGTACTGTATATCCAGGAAGAAAGTCCAAAATGTGATGAAAAAAAAACTGAGCTGGGTTCGTGCATTTGAATAATAAAGAGTCAGGAATAGAACACTCAGAATCAAAGTCATACTAGAGGATGGGGACAAGTGTGTGAGAGAATGGTGTGTAGATGTTAGTGAGTGCAATCAGCTGATGGGGAACCAGTGGGTGGCTGTATCAGTAAGTGGGTGAGATGGGAAATGGAGTCCAGAAGTGATGGGTCGTGACACTTATAGCATGGTCACTTTTAAGTCACGATTAAGGAAAAGATAGATAGATAGATAGATAGATAGATAGCTTATTGAATAGATGGAAAGATTAAATTTTGAATGGATTTTATGGATGTACAGTGGTGCTTGAAAGTTTTGTGAACCCTTTAGAATTTTCTATATTTCTTCATAAATATGACCTAAAACATCATCAGATTTTCACAGAAGTCCTAAAAGTAAGTCCCAAATGTCAAACAAAAATTATTATACTTGGTCATTTATTTATTGAGAAAAATGATTCAATATTTACATATTAGTGAGTGGCAAAAGTATTGCTTTCAGTATCTGGTGTGACCCCCTGTGCAGCAATAACTGCAACTAAATGTGTCCTGTAACTGTTGATCAGTCCTGCACACCGGCTTGGAGGAATTTCAGCCCATTCCTCCATACAGAACAACTTCAACTCTGGGATGTTGGTGGGTTTCCTCACATTAACTGCTCGCTTCATGTCCTTCCACAAGATTTCGATTGGATTAAGGTCAGGACTTTGACTTGGCCATTCCAAAACATTAACTTCATTCTTCTTTAACCATTCTTTGGTAGAACGGCTTGTGTGCTTAGGGCCGTTGTCTTGCTGCATGACCCACCTTCTCTTGAGATTCAGTTCATGGACAGATGTCCTGACATTTTCCTTTAGAATTCTCTGATATCATTCAGAATTCATTGTTCCATCAATGATGGCAAGCTGTCCTGGCCCAGATGCTGCAAAACAGCCCCAATTCATGATTCTACCGCCACCATGTTTCACAGATGAGATAAGTTTCTTATGCTGGAATGCAGTATTTTCCTCTTTACAAATATAACGCTTTTCTTTCTATTTTGGTCTCATCCATCCACAAAACATTCTTCCAATAGCCTTCTGGCTTGTCCACGTGATCTTTAGCAAACTGCAGACCAGCAGCAATGTTTTTTTTGGAGAGCAGTGGTTTTCTCCTTGCAACACTGCCATGCACACCATTGTTGTTCAGTGTTCTTCTGATGGTGGACTCATGAACATTAACATTAGCCAATGTGAGAGAGGCCTTCAGTTGCTTAGTAGTTACCCTGGGGTCCCTTGTGACCTCACCAACTATTACATGAATTGCTCTTGGAGTGATCTTTGTTGGTCGACCACTCCTGGGGAGGGTAAAAGTAGTCTTGAATTTGTACACAATCTGTCTGACTGTGGATTGGTGGAGTCCAAACTCTTTAGAGATGGTTTTGTAACCTTTTCCAGCCTGATGAGCATCAACAACTCTTTTTCTGAGGTCCTCAGAAATCTCCTTTGTTCATGTCATGATACACTTCCACAAACATGTGTTGTGAAGAGCAGACTTCGATAGATCCCTGTTTTTTAAAACAGGGTGCCCACTCACACCTGATTGTCATCCCATTGATTGACAACACCTTCAAATTAGCTGCTAATCCTAGAGGTTCACATACTTTTGACACTCACTAGTATGTAATATTGGATAATTTTCCCCAATAAATAAACGACCAAGTATAATATTTTTGTCTCATTTGTTTAACTGGGTTCTCTTTATCCACTTTTAGGATTTGTGTGAGGATTGTCTGATGATGTTTTAGGCCATATTTATGTAGAAATATAGGCAATTCTAAAGGGTTCACAAACATTCAAGCACCACTGTACTATTTGGTGGAAGGATTATTATATGGATGATAGATTACTAAAAGGCTGGATGCGGTACTATCCAGAGAACTGGCCTGGTCACTGCATGTGTGGAGTTTGCTCAAGGCTTATCACATTTGCCTCAGAGCTGCAGAGATGCGAGTGTACTCCAATTTGCTCCCACATTCCAAAGATGTCTAGGTCAGTTGGTGTGTCTAAAGTGTCCCAATGTAGGTGAATGAGAGTATGTGTATGTGTGTGTGCTGAACTTTAATGGACTGGCGAATGGACTGGCGCCCTGTCTATGGCTGGTTCCTGACTCGCGACTTGTTCTGTCATATAGGCCCAGGCTCCACATGACTCTGAATTGGATTAAGCGGGTATGGGTATGAAAATGAAAATGAATGAGTAAAAACTTCCTCCTAATTTTGCAGAGGAATGTGCCTACAATTGCCTCTAAGACGGACATACATCAATACAAGTATGCGTCATTTAACGTCTGCAGTATGTTTGGTGAAACAGAATGTTGACCGAACTGGACGTTCACTGGACATTGTCTTTTATGTTACTGTAAAGATGGACCAAAAATGCCACAAATGCATTGATAGACAGTATTATGAAAACACGGAAGATCAGCCAGATAAAAGAGACTCAATCAGTGAATGTGAATCAGTCTATATTGTTATAGGAGTGACACAATATACAGGTAGTAGGGGCAAGCAATGGAGCAGTTCTTACAATACTACAGGCACATACAGATACAAACACCAACAGTTTTTTACAAATAAGCAGCAGAAAGTTATACACAGAGACATGAGTAACTTGAACAAAAAACTCTCTAAACACATCAAGTGAGTTAGAACAGTCTCTAGTCCAAACGTGAGCTAATGAGCAAGTGAGCACACAACCGGTAAGGTAGTGAACTATAGAGAAAATGACAAACTTCTGGTCTTTAACTCTACTAGAATAGTCATCTTGGAATACAGGGATCGGAATGTTATGTTCCTCGGTATGATATGAGCAAAAGGCAAAACCTGGTTGCCCATCAGGTTAATGTAGGCATTATGGCTGAAATTCACCACAACTTTGTGAATCCAGGCCTCATCTTTGCCACTTTCCTTCATGCATACATTGGTATGCAGTTCCCTGTAGTGTGTTCTTCCAGAAACTGGTTGGGAAGGAAATGTGTTGACTTCTAGAAGCAATTCTTGCCTGGAAGCAACATGATTTTTATTCACAAGCCGTGACACATGCAAGCGGTCCCTATCCACCAGTTTTACTTTTTGGCTACAATTCCAACAAGAATTTGTGCGCTTTGATACACCTGCAAATTCATTTACTTCCTTCATACTATGGTCTTTGGCACACCCAAATCCAATTATTTCTTTTTTGCCCAATCATTAACATCTTCTTGGTGACTTATTTTTCACACATTGAACAAGACATTCATTGCACTGTACCACCTCTTCTCAATCTATGAATCCCATCACACACCACATAGGTATTTATAACACAATCATCCTTGTTCAGTGCCATCTGCAGGAGTCTAAAGTTACTACCAACTTACACCCAAGGTGACTAATTTGTTGTCCGAGGAGTTTACTGTGATGTGATCCACAATATAACAGTATTTATACTAGTTATACTTAATGTGAGCCAGACCCAATATTAATGTGGGCTGTTCATTGATTTAATACAAACAATGACTAGAAATTCAAGAATCCAACCAATGCAAGAATAAAAATAATGTTATCAATGAATTAAATTTGAGAACTAGCTGAATAGAAGGGCTGTTATTACAATGCACTTCAAGTGAAATTCCTGAGTGCCACAGCTGTTAATCAGAGTGACACTGAGGCTTCTCAGTGGAACAATAGAAAGTGTTAGCAGTAACATTTGGAGATTATGAATATGATAGTCACAGTAATGCATGTAACATGATAGTAATGCATAGTAATGCACAAGAACATAATTGACCATAATTGTGATGACATTCTTGCCTGTGATATCAATCAAAGTGACACTAGCGAGAGCTTGTGCAGAAGGGTTCTCTTTCAGGCTCGTTAATTTATCCAATGACATTGCCTCAGATGCATTTTCACTCCTCTACGCCGCACGGCTCTCTGACAGTCTTGGGAATTAAACTCACAATCACTTGGTCACTAGTAAAGAACCATGATTGCTGGGCTACCACTGCCCTGTGGGACCCATTTGCCTCCTCAGCACAGCTCAGCTGGGTAGTTCTCTATGGTAAACACAGGACTACATGAAGGACTCTACACGAGGTCAACACTTATAATAGGACTTTCAGCAAAATGCTGTAGTGTAATCCCAATTTTGTGCACTAATTATACTGTAGTTTAAAACAGAATCACTTTGATTACTTTTTACCCAATTGTTTCCCTATTTAGTTGTTATTCTCAAAAGACTAACATATGCATCCTCCATAACACATGCAGCCAGACACTGTATCCATCTGAACTGATGATCATGCAATGATATAGGGTAACAAATCTTGCCTGGAGATGTGTAATTACCCCATTCTGTAAGCTCACAGTCTCACAATTAGCTGATTTTATTCCTTTCTTCTCACACACAGTAATTTCCAGTTACCTCTCCCCTGTCTCCTGCATCATGTGACAGTTGGAGGATGACAGAAGAACAAAAATAGAAATTACAAACAATATTACCAAATATATTCTGAAAATAAAATGATGCCTCGGTCTATTGTGAAAAAAAATGTATTGGTGTGAAGAAAGTCTTGAGCAGGGGACAAAAGAATGAGATCACCAGTGAAAATACTTCTATTTTGAGTGAAATCTTAAAAATAAATGACAAATTTCACAATGTACTAGTTGTTCAATATGTACTAATATTCTCTCACACAAGCATGTGAAATAATTCCTTTGCAGAATAAAACTGCATGTAAAAATTTGCCAGCAGTTCATGCTAGCTAGAAAGCACAGACTTGCAAAATGAGTAGTTTGTTATCTTCTCTATATTGCAATGCTCATTTTGCAAACTTGTGTTATCAGTGCTCCTTTTACTAGCCAGCATAAATAAAGGCTTTGCTAAACGTAACTCTTACCTTTGCAAATCCAATGAAATCCTTTGCTTTAGTGGTCTAATATGCATTTTAGGAGGTTATATGGCTAGCCAAAACGTACAGCTGAGGGCTATTAGCTTTTCTGCTACATGGCTGACTTTTTTTAGCTGCTTAAGTTTTTGGAAAGATGCTGCAGTGAATCTGCATGGCATGTCTTGTAGTTCTGCTTGGCAATCCAGGATAAAATAGGTAGCTTTATGACTCTCTTATTGTATAGGACAGCGTGGTGTGCCTTACTTTTGACCATGAAACACGGACACCACGGCTTTGTTATGTCCACCAGACCTAAATCCCAGCAAACATTTATGGAGGCATTTTCTGAGAAAGCCAAGCCTCTGCAACATCACAAGTTGCTCTTTGGAATATTGTGAAATCATGCTGGGATAACATGGATCATCAGATTCACCATGGCATTCAGAGTCCATGCCAGGTGCAGACTGCCATTACAGCAAAATAAGGAACATGACAAATGCTTGTACATTCTGAAATTTGTCATTTATTTTTGTAAGATTTCACTCAAAATAGAAGCATTTTCACTGATGATCTCATTCTTTTGTCCCCTGCTCAATATTTATCTGACTTTCTTCACACCAATACTTTTTTTTTCACAATAGACGGATGCATCATTATAGAATATATTTGTTAATATTGTTTGTAATTTCCATTTTTGTTCTTCTGTCATCCTCCAACTGTCACGTGATGCAGGAGACAGGGGAGTGGTAACTGGAAATTACTGTGTGTGAGAAGAAAGGCATAAAATCAGCTAATTGTGAGACTGTGAGCTTACAGAATGGGGTAATTACACATCTCCAGGCAAGATTTGCTACTCTATATCATTGCATGATCAGCAGTTCAGATGGATACAGTGTCTGGCTGCATGTGTTATGGAGGATGCATATGTTAGTCCTTTGAGTATCTAATATTTGTCATGTGATAATGCTAAACTAATGGGGGAGAATAACAACTAAATAGGGAAACAATTGGGGTAAAAAGTAATCAAAGTGATTCTGTTTTAAACTACAGTATAATTAGTGCACAAAATTTGGATTACACTAGAGCATTGTGCTGAAAGTTCCTATTATAAACTGTTGACCTCGTGTAGAGTCCTTCATGTAGTCCTGTGTTTACCATAGAGAACTACCCAGCTGAGCTGTGCTGAGGAGGCAAATGGGTCCCACAGGGCAGTGGTAGCCCAGCAATTATGGTTCTTTACTAGTGACCAAGTGATTGTGAGTTTAATTCTCAAGACTGTCAGAGAGCCATTTCTGGGATGATTAGGAACATCCCTGATCTCTCTAATGTTAGTCTGTGTGGAATGAACTGTATTCTGCTTTCTTTGTAAGTCGCTTTAAAGCAATAAATGTCAATAATAGTACAATTATGGGGAAGTTCAGAGGAAAGTATGAAATTACAGAGGGTACATAAACTCCAGTAATGTAAGTCATTACTGGAGTTAGACAAAGCATATATGTTCTGTGGCTGCACCTAGAAAACTGAACCAAATGAACGAATATAAAATGTGAAATCCGTCCTTTACATGCCCTTTAGGGTAAACCAGCTTATATAGTTGTATCTTCCTTTACAACGTGTTGCTATTTGACAGTGAGTTTTTGTACTTGTCATACACCTAACAGTTTATATGGAGCCTGTTTGGATGAGTTACTTTATGTGTGTGTCATTGCATTTTTCAGTTTTTGAAATTATGTGTCAGGTTTTGATTGCTTTTTGCCACGCTAGTCACCCATTTTGAATTGTAGGGGCAGTTGCGCGTATGCTTTTGTGATCTCCTATTGTGAAAGAGTATATCAAATATTTCCTTTCCTCTTTGGAAAGTAAACATGGCAGCAGCCTACAGAAATAGAACACACATATAAAGATGTTGCTCCCTGTTGGATAAATGAGTCTTATATAAACTAAAGTGAAGAGGTCAGATGGGTAATAAAACATTAAACACATCCCTGATAGCCTGGGCACAGAGAAAGAGAAGGCAATAAAGAATTGCGGAAATGAGTGAGATGGAAAGACAACAGGATATGGAGATGCACTGAAAAGGGGATAATGAAGAGAAGAAAAAAATGTAAGATATTATCTCAAAGCCAATATAAGATAGAGCTCCACATTTAATCTGGCTCATACACTTTTTTTCTCATTGGTAGTTTTGAACTTCCTGCTGTCATCCTGATTCTAACTCGTAAATCTAATTGACTGACGTGAATTTAATGTAATAATCACAGCCAAAAAGATTCAGTTTTCTGTATACTGATTAGTGAATTGTGAATTGAAGTGGAATTAAGAAATGCACAAACACAGCAGTGTGCTGTCTGGTAGACTACACTAGTTTAAAGGCATTCTCCATTCATTTTCAATTTAAACTCAATCAACAGCACCTGTATGGATGATTACCATGGAAGAGTTTCCCTCTTCTGAAACAAAAATGGAAAGCTAGTTGACTCAGAACTCAGTCTTGGATCTATTCACACAGGGAAGGTTTTTTCCCATAAAATTACATTTTAAAATGAGTACATACAATAGGGGGCAAAAGTCTTAGAAAACTATTTTGCAAATGTCATGTACTATCATGGTTTTCATTACAAATCATATACTCAGCACAACAATTTGAGTGAGTTGAATCTATAACAAATATTCTGCATATACTGTACATACATAGGAATGCACATTAATCCCTTCCATTATAATTTAAATGGTAAATGACTCAATCTGTATATATGTCTATAGTGTTCATAGCCAATAGCCTATATATGTACATACTGCAACTATTGTACATTCCGCACTTTCTGCCTATTGCACTTCTGGTTAAATGCTAAACTACATTTCGTTGCATTGTACTTGTACATGTGTAACGACAATAAAGTTGAATCTAATCTAATCTAATCTAATCTAATCTAACAAATAGAGAAAAATCAGAAATATTAGTCTTCTTACAGAGGTGTTTCGACACTACTTGTTGTACTAGGGCATACACAGAATTAAGAAGTGCATCCCTCTGCATTCCACTCAGTTGTAGGGGCACAAATGTATATCTGGTAAAGATGTACACTAACTATATTAACTGGTTTGATGGTAAATTGGGGATGTTTCCAACTCCCATGAATGGAAAATGAAGAACAAATTAGTGCTTAAAGATATTCTTTATTAATTATATTAGAATATGTGCACTTTCTTGAACAAATAACAACAGAAACTGGGGTACACATGAGGTACACTGAAAATATGAGAGTACTTAAGTAATTAGTTACCTTTCCCATTCTTGCTCTTATGCTCCTTTCCCCTGTCCTCCGTATTGTGTTCTCTCTCTTTCTCTCTGTTCTGTTCCTGTTATCTCTCCTGCTCCATGCTCCGACTGTTCTCTCACTTGATAAGAAAGTTTTCATCTATTGTCTCAATGTTTACATTTGATTTTAATATTGTCTCACACAAGCATGTGAAATAATTCCTTTGCAGAATAAAACTGCATGTAAAATTTTGCCAGCAGTTCATCCTAGCTAGAAAGCACAGGCTTGCAAAATGAGTAGTTTGTTGTTATCTTCTCTATATTGCAATGCTCATTTTGCAAACTTGTGTTATCAATGCTCCTTTTACTAGCCAGCATAAATAAAGGCTTTGCTAAACGTAACTTATAGTTTTGCAAATTCAATGAAATCCTTTGCTTTAGTGGTCTAATATGCATTTTAGGAGGTTATATGGCTAGCCAAAACGTATAGCTAAGGGCTATCATTAGCTTTTCTGCTACATGGCAGACTTTTTCTAGCTGCTTAGGTTTTTGGAAAGATGCTGCAGTGAATCTGCATGGCATGTCTTGAAGTTCTGTTTGGCAATCCAGGATAAAATAGGAAGTTTTATGGCTCTCTTATTGTATAGGACAGCGTGGTGTGTCTTACTTTTGACCATGAAACATGCACCAGTGAGGAATGAAGGAAAATGGGAATGGATAAAAATCACAAGTTTCTGATAACTGAATGCTTAATTATTATATGAGCTTGTTGAGGTTTTGGGCTGTTCCGATACCCATATTATGGACTATGGGCACGTACCCCAGTAAATTGGGTCTAAGGACACCACAGCTTTGTTATGTCCACCAGACCTAAATCCCAGCAAACATTTATGGAGGCATTTTATGAGAAAGCCAAGCATCTGCAACATCACAAGTTGCTCTTTGGAATATTGTGAAATCATGCTGGGATAACATGGATCATCAGATTCTGCACAAACTTGTGGAGTCCATGCCAGGTTCAGATTGCCATTACAGCAAAATAAGGTACATGCCAAATGCTAGTACATTCTGAAATCTGTCATTTATTTTTGTAAGATTTCACTCAAAATAGAAGCATTTTCACTGGTGATCTCATTCTTTTGTCCCCTGCTCAATATTTGTATGACTTTCTTCACACGGATACATTTCTTTTGACAATAGACTGATGCATCATTTTATTTTTAGAATATATTTAGTAATATTGTTTGTAATTTCTAGTTTTGTTCTTCTGTATCCAAAGAATGTCTATGCAGTCAAACCCCATTAAATGAATATAGCTCAATAAGGAAAAAATTAACTGAATAATGGCTATTCTGATAACAGGAGCTTTAGTTCCATTATTTCCTATAGGTAAATCCCTGTTTAGTTTCTATAACTTCAAAACCCTAAATATTTCAAATTATTTCTGCATAATATAATGCTACAAGGATAATGGCAGTTTAAACAGAAATATCTGACTGTATTTTAATAGAGACTTTCATTCACATCATAGACAGCTCAGGTGATATCAGCCTGCCAGCGGTGACTGAGCACTGAGTTTGATGCATTTTCAGATTCACATATCTACATTGCTAATGCACGTTAACCTCAAATTCTTCATTTGAGCAAGTATGCAAGAAATAATGGTTGAGAGCATTATAGGGAAATAATCAACATCATGGTAGTATGATGTGGCCCCAACACAATCCAGTGGGACTGTTACCACTGGTGGTGATGTGTTGCACTGATACGAGTGGATCAGACACCGCAGGGCTGATGGAGTTTTTAAACTGGACTGAACATAGTCCACCTGCCAAGAATGTCCAGCCACCACCATCCTGTAGGCAGCATCCTGTCAGCACTGATGAATTATTGGATGACATCCTGATGAAGGATGACTAACACAAACTTCAATATCATAAAGCTACTGTATCTGACTTTACATCTAAAGGTGGAGCAAGAAGGTGACTGTCTCTAAAAAAAGTTGACAATGAGAGAACACTGTTTTAAAACTTCAGCAGCACAGTTATTTGTGATTCCATTGTACCAGCTCAACACACACTAACTCACCACCACCACATCAGTGTCATTGCAGTGCTGAGAAAGATCCACCACCAAAATTGTATCTGTTCCTGTGGGGGTCCTGGCCATTTGAGAACAGAGTAAAGGGCACTAACAAAGTATGTAGAGAAACAGATGAACTAGACTTAGAACTACAGACTACTTAGAAAGACGAGAGAGGTTTGTAATTTTCATCATAGGTACACTTCAACTATGAGAGACAAAATGAAAAAAAAAATCCAGGAAATCACACTGTAGGATTTTTAAAGAATTTAATTGTAACTCATGGTGGAAAATAAGTATTTGGTCACCCACAAACAAGCAAGATTTTTGGCTCTCACAGACCTGTAACAGACCTGTAATAGCTTTGGGGTTGTTTTTCTGCAAAGGGGACAGGACGACTGATCCGTGTTAAGGGAAGAATGAACAGGGCCATGTATCGTGATTTTAAGCCAAAACCTCCTTCCATCAGTGAGAGCATTGAAGATGGAACGTGGCTGGGTCTTCCAGCATGACAATGATCCCAAACACACTGCTTGGGCAATGAAGGAGTGACTCCGTAAAAAGCATTTCAAGGTCCTGGAGTGGCCTAGCCAGTCTCCAGACCTCAACCCCATAGAAAATTTGTGGAGGGAGTTGAGAGTCCATGTTGCCCCAAAACATCACTGCTCTAGAGGAGATGTGCATGGAGGAATGGGCCATAATATCAGCTACAGTGTGTGCAAACCTGGTGAAGACTTGCAGGACACTTTTGACCTCTGTCATTGCCAACAAAGGTCATGTTACAAAGTATTGAGTTGAACTTTTGTTATTTACCAAATACTTATTTTCCATAATTTAAAATACCAAATAAGACCAAAATACTTATTTTCCATAATCATTCACCATAATTTACAATTACATTTTTTAAAAATCCTACAATGTGATTTCCTGGATTTTTTTTTTATATATTATTTTGCCCCTCATAGTTGAAGTGTACCTATGATGAAAATTACAGACCTCTCTCATCTTTCTAAGAAGGATAACTTGCACAATCAGTGGCTGACTAAATATTTTTGCCTCACTGTAAGCCACAATGGGTGGCAAAAGCCTCAAATATGGGAGCTGATAGTAAAATAAGTTCAGAATGTAATCATTCCTAGTATGTAAATGGGCAAGAAAAGAAACCTTGCCACTGGAGGACAAGACAAACTGTATTGGCAGTAACTGCTCTTAGAATTCCTTTATGACTGACCTTAGTGTTGTATTGTTCATGCTAACCGCATATACATTACTGAGGCAGCTGATTGAGTTTCCAAATCCTGGAGAATTCCTTTAATAACCATGCTTAATGTATGTATGGGTTTATAGGATTAGATGTACTGGATTATCTGTTTTCATTTAACACGGTACTGTTTTAAGCGAAGCAATTCTGCTTGCTTTTGCTTTTTATGATCACTTTAATTTGTTATGGTTGTTTGAAGAGCATGTGTGTGGGTAGAAAATCCTATTAGTCATGAGAGCCTTATAATATTCAAAGGCATTTTATATGGGTGTTTGTGAATGTGAATGTGCAAAAATCAATACAGGACTGTTAGACACGCATGTGTGTGTCAGCAAAAGGTCAACAGGGAGTCAGCCCCTATAATCCTGTAATAAAACAAGCTGCCACCTCTTCCCTCCCCCAGTACAGCCTTCATGTCTTTTGGTGCTTTCTTCTGGGTTCTTCCTTTTCTCCTTATCCTACCACATTTTTCCTTTATATTGATATTTCTCGTCTCATTTGTGACTTATTTACTCTTTGCAGTTTTATTTGTCTTGTACTGATACTTGACACTGAGATAGCATTAGAGTACACATCACATTGCACATTCTTCTGAAATCCTTTCATTTGGATTGTTTATTTTTATTACCCAGAAACTAATATGGTTTGAATTGCTAATTATGGCACCACAGGAACTGTTGTTATATCTAGTAGGGCTTGTCAAATTTGCATTATTTAAATGAAGTATGAAGATGCCTTGTTTTACAGCAAACAGCAGAGATGGAAGTTATCCAAAATTTGCCCGTGTGTGTTATGACTGTACTTTACTAGTATTGCGCAGTACTGATAGATGCATTATCCTGGACTAATGATGTAAAGCTCAGGCCTAGGCAGATGAAGCCACAGATTGGCTGAAGGAAGTGACTGCTTGCATTGAACTAAATTACTCTTCAGAAATTAAATTACTGCACTGTGTACATGAGCTATAGTGGTGCTTGTAAGTTTGTGAACCCTTTAGAACTTTCTATATTTCTGCATAAATATGACCTAAAACATCATAAGATTTTCACACAAGTCCTAAAAGTAGATAAAGAGAACCCAGTTAAACAAATGAGACAAAAATATTATACTTGGTCATTTATTTATGGAGGAAAATGATCCAGTATTACATATTAGTGAGTGATAAAACTATGTGAACCAGTTAATTAGCAGTTAATTTGAAGGTGAAATTAGAGTCAGGTGTTTTCAGTCAATGGGATGACAATCAGGTGTGAGTGGGCACCCTGATTTATTTAAAGAACAGGGATCTATCAAAGTCTGCTCTTCACAACACGTTTGTGGAAGTGTATCATGGCACGAACAAATGAGATTTCAAATGAGGCCACAGTACTTGCATCTTAGTGTTGCATGCTGTTGATTTTATTTTTCTATTTTGTATAGTAAAATTCACTTTAATAACACACCTAAATTTCTCTGACACTGCCTCTTTGTTATTATTTTTGACTAACAAACAAGTTTTGCTATGGATCTCTGGAACCGACTAGGGCGAAAATGGGGGAACCCAAGATGCAGAGCCACTGACAGACAATGACGTAGTAGAAAGTATTCAAATTTATTTAGAATTTGCTCAAGACAATAAACGAAGCCAACTGAAAGACTCAGGAAATAAATCAAAAACAAAAAACAGAGGCCGGTTGAGTCCAGGGAGTCGAGAACAGAAAAATAAACGAACGAAAAGTCCAACCGGAGTGCAGCAGCGGGAGAAGTGGCCCGAAGAGGAGACTGAGAAACATGAAAACAGGGATGAATGCGCATATGACGGGGAAGCTTAAGGCGAACAGAAGACGCGTTAATTTACCTTGTCAATGGGAAATGGACCAATAAAGCATAGGGCCAACTTTCTGGACTCAACTCTAAGGGGGATATTCTGTGCCGAGAGCCAGACAGACTGCGCAGGACTGTAGACAGGGTTGACAGCATCAGCGTTGATGTTCTGAGAGCCTGGTCGGTACGTCAGAGAGAAATTGAAGCGGGTGAAGAACAGAGCCCACCTGGGCTGAAGAGAGTTTAACCTCTCCGCCATCTGGATGTAAGCCAAGTTCTTCTGATAGGTCCAGATGATGAAGGGATGCTCAGAGCCCTCCAACCAGTGCCTCCATTCTTCCAGGGCTAGCTTGACTGGGAGCAGCTCCCGATTGCCAATGTCATAATTGCTTTCAGCGGGGGTGAGGTGTTGAAGAAAGCACAAGGGTGTAGCTTGTTTCCCAGACCGACCCACTGGGAGAGGACTGCACCCACACCCGAGTCCGACACATCGACCTCCGGCTTTCGAAGTGTACTTAAAGTGGGACTTGTTGGAGGTTAGCTGAGTAAGCGGGGACACCACCTTGCTGTAATCACTTAAGAACCGCCGATAAAAATTGCCAAAGCCTAGGAACCGCTGCAGCTCCTTCCTGCCCATCGGCATAGGCCACTAGGCCAATAGTGACTGCCTCCACTTTGGTTCAATCAGCCTTGATGCACCCCCTCTCAATGATAAACCCCAGGAATGTCACTGTGCTAACGTGGAACTCACACTTCTTGGCTTTAATAAACAGGCAATTCTCCAGTAGATGGGCAAGGACCTGGCGAACATGCCCGACGTGTTCCTTACATGACTTGGAGAAAATCAGAATATCATCTAGATAGATGAACATGAAGAGGTTCAGGTAATCATGGTCATCATCATTTACCATCATTTACCATCATCGTTTACCAGGGCCTGGAAGACTGTGGGGGCATTAGTGAGGTCAAAGGGCATGACCCGATATTCGAAATGGCTCAGAGGAGTGTTGACTTCCACTCATCCCCCTCCTTGATATGCACCAGGTGGTAGGCATTGCGTAAGTCCAGTTTAGTAAACATTGTGGCGCCCTGTAGGACATCGAATGCTGAGGCAAGGAGGGAGAGAGGATACCTGTTCCATTTGGTGATCTCGTTGAGGCCTCTGTAATCAATGCAAGGTCTGAGGGAGCCATCTTTCTTGGAGACGAAGAAGAAGCCTGCCCCAAGGGGTGGAAGAAGAAGGCTGGATGAGACCGGCACCAGGCAGTCCGCAATATACTCCTCCATAGCCTCTCTCTCACCACGGGAGAGATTGTAAAGTCGGCTCTTGGCCAGCGATGCCCCTGGGAGGAGCTTGACGGAACAATCACAGGGGCGGTGAGGTGGGAGGCTCTTAGCCTGGTTCTTGCTGAAACCCTCCTGGAGGTCATGATAGAGCTGGGGTACCCCGGACAGATCTATGGGATTCTCAGGCCGAGAAGTGTGGGCAGGTGCCTTACAGGTGGGCATGGCTGACAGGAGGCAGGTTGGATTACAAAACTCACTCATTTAGATTTACAGCATTTAGCAGACGCCCTTATCCAGAGCGACTTACAATTGATACAATCTTACAATCTAAGCAATTGTGGGTTAAGGGCCTTGCTCAAGGACCCAACAGTGGCAGCTTGGCAGAGGTGGGATTTGTCCCATAGTCCAGTATCTTAACCGCTAGGCTACCACAGTACCACTCCACCCCGAGATCTGTCCAGATCTCCAATCAATGCTGGGGTTGTGACGCATGAGCCATGGGTGATCAAGAATAAGAGGAGTCTTCAGAGAGGAGATTATGGAGAAGGACAGGGCCTCTCTGTGGTTCCTGGACAGCACCAATGGAATAGGAAAGGTCCGGTGAGTGATCTGGGCTAGCAGCCTTCCGTCCAGTGCATAAGTTTGCCTGGGCGTCTCGAGTTCCTCCAGCAGCGTCCCGAGCTGATCCGCAAGACCAGGAGGTTGTATTCGTCCCCGGAGTCAATGAGAGCGTCGACAGTCTGTGTAGCCCCAGGGAGATACAACACAGCCGGTAACATGAGTGAGGTTAGCCCTGGTTGTGGGGGATTTTCCTTGTTGTGTCTCGCCAGGAGTCCCCTGCTTATCTGCCTGGAAGGTTCCGTGGGAGAGAGGCATGAACGACCCAGCTGCATGGGTTCCAGCTCCTCAGTAGAGCTGGGTTTGGGTGTCCACATGAGTGCCGTGGCCAAAGCAGAGGGTCCGGAGTGAGAGAGGGTCGCCTGGACCAGATGCGAGACCCTTTCCAACAGGTGTTCTTGGAAGCGCTGGTCCAGATCATCCTTCAGGCGCTCAGACAACCCGGACTGGAACACCTCCCTCAAGGCGGAATCATTCCAGTCAGTGTCTGCAGCCAATGACTAGAACTCCACAACATAGTCAGAGACTGACCGTGGGCCCTGTTGAAGGCTGATGAGTTGCCTCGATGCCACCTCCCCATGGCAAGGGTGGTTGAACACCACCCTAAACCAATGGAGGAAGTTGGCGTACGAGACCACCTCATCGCCCCCTCTGGACAGCGTGGCCTCAGTCCACACCAAGGCCCTATCCCGAAGGTGAACAATGATGTAATATACCTTGCTGACATCAGAAGAAAAAAACACCGGACGCAATCGAAACACCAGACCACACTGCATGAGGAAGGCACGGCACTTATTGAGGTCCCCCGCATAGGGCTCGGGATGGCTGATGGGGGTTTCCATGCAAAGAGGCAAGGGCAGGGGAGCCCTGGTGGCCTGGCTGGTGACCTGGGAGAAGGGAGGTGTGTTCAGCGAAGAAGAGGTATCCTGGGTGCCCACTGGGGCTGTCTGCCTCAAGACAGCAAAACTGGGACGGGAGGCCTGGGAGGAAGAAGACAAAGAAAGCTGTTTAACACTATGGACTACTGACCAACCTGTTAGTCTCGAGCAGGGTTTGCAAAATGTTGTCATGCTGACTTAACCAAGCTTCCTGGCGATTAAGCGTTACCTCAAGGGCTAATAAGTTAGCTGTCTGAGACTCTCCAGGTTCCATGTTACTGGCCAGATCGTACTGTTATGGATACACCGGACCTGACTAGGGCGAAAATGGGGGAACCCAAGATGCAGAGCCACTGACAGACAACGATATAGTAGAAAGTATTCAAATTTATTTACAATTTGCTCAAGACAATAAACGAAGCCAACTGAAAGACTCAGGAAATAAATCAAAAACGTAAACCAGAGGCCGGTTGAGTCCAGGAAGTCGGGAACAGACAAATAAACAAACGAAAAGTCCAACTGGAGTGCATCAGCGAGAGAAGTGTTGCTTCCAGGAACCTGGTGAGTAGCTTGCCAACAGTACAGCCTGGATGGAGAGGGGGAAACCAACTGGGAAGACCGGAGGCTGAAACTAACCAAAAACTGAGCATAAATAACAGGAACAAAAACAACAGGCGGCATGGGAGCCGAAAACAACAACCAAGGAATGAAACAGATCAAGGAGACTAGATCTGAGGCTAGCGACTGGAGCTAAAGGCTAAAGCTAACGTAACGTGATACAGAGAGCATGGAGAATACCAGATGGCGAAACGGGACGGTCTGGTGAATCTTGTAGATCTGCACGGGCGTTTTATGGAGGTGAGTAGAAGTAATCAGGATCAGGTGTAAATGACTGAGGGAGAAGACGATGCTGCGTTCCAACCAATAGATCCCTGTGAAGCAAACACAACGTGCATGCTGCACTCGGCAAAACAAAAACAAACGAGGCGAGAGTAAGGGAGCGAGGTAAAATGAACAAAACGGGAAAAAAACTAAAGGGACCCAGAGCGAACTATGACAAATTTAAGATTTAATTATGCAGGCTCATGAGTACTGAGTACATGCAGCACCTCAAATACATGAATGAAGTGAAAAATGAGTGAACCAACTGTGCCAGGAGACAAAATACTGACACCACCAGCCTTGCTGGAGGTGGTTTGGCTTTTCAAAGACTGACATTGCTCAACATCAATTGCCATTAAAGACAGCTCGAAAACTAGCTTATTTCACAATCTGAAAACGAAGCACAATATAGAATATGTTTGATATGTTGATAAAATGCACTGTAAAATACAGGTATGGCTTGGATTTTCTGCTTGACCATAAATCTGTTGTTGTGGCAAAACGTGAAACCTTCTGCAGTTTACGCACTACAGTTTTTACTTGAAGGCTTCGGTTTTAAGCAAAAAAATAAGCGGTTTTCCATAGATTTTTCTTTCGATGTTAATTCTTTTGGTGTCATTAGCAGGCAAACAACCCTAATAACAAAAGCAAGCTAGTATATCTTACATCTTTTACAAAGATGTTTATGAAGGATGCAAATTGTCATCTAATTATTGAAAAAAACCCAGAAAACATTGAGATTTTTTTTTTCCAGATATTTTTTTATCAATATTGTGCACCCCTATGTTACATAGAGAAAAGCATGAAATCCTTGTTTTTATTGGTTGAAAACAAGGATAAGGAGAATTTTGTGATTGACCAAATGATTAAAGTCAGTTTTATTGACTGCTGAGCACTCAATTAAATACATTACATTACTTCACAAATACTGTAGGATACTTATGTAAGGCTACGTAAGCTACCATGCTTATGTCAATTAACTAGAAATGATACACAGTTACATAGCTACATTTGTTAGCCATTAATGTTCATTAACCAGCTAAGCTATGTTAGCTATCTGATGTTTTAGCTGGATGGTGTTCTTGGGCTGAATGCTATTTGTTCTAGCAAGAGGCGGAACTGTGGTAGCCTAGCGATTAAGGTACTGGACTATGGACCAGAAGGTCCAGGGTTTCAAATCCAACCTCTGCCAAGCTGAGACTGTTGGGTCCTTGAGCAAGGGCCCTTAACCCACAATTGCTTGAACTGTAAGACTGTATCAATTGTAAGTCGCTCTGGATAAGGGCGTCTGCTAAATGCTGTAAATGTAAATGTAAATGTAAGAGGTAAGAAGCATCTGCTAAGAAGAATACAAAGCAGTTCTGTAAGTCTTCTAAGCACTTCTGTAAGTAATCATCCCTGGATAAGAGCGTCTGCTAAATGCTGTAAATGTAATCTTTCATTAGCTTACTTGTAAACACAGAAAGATGTTAGCTGGTTTCCGCTGGACAAAGCTAGCCTACTGTCATTTTAAACTTGTCAGTGCTTGTTTTATGCTGCATTATAAGGGGAACAAAGGAAGCAAATTCAATTATTGAACTTAGCTACAGTAATAGCATAGTTCCATCTAGAGCTGAAATGAAAATCAGCACAGACCAGCTGACCTTGGTCATGACTACTTTAGTTGTAATGTCAACATGTTCCTGCAAGCTAGCTACCCAGCTACTAAATGTTAACTTACTTTTTCAATTGCATATGATGTTGAGTAAGGTCACGTTGTTTGGTACCTTCTCAATTAATTGTAAAATGTTATGATGCTCAGAGGACTGTACAGGAATGTTAAACATTAATGGTTAATGTTACATGTCTCCTTAATGTTAAATTATTCTTTGAATACAGAAGACTTCATTCATTCATTCAACATGGATAACCATAATTGCTGTAATTTCCATAGCCATAATTTCCATTCCTCTGTGTTCTTGCATTCGCTTTCATTATGCCCAACCTGGAGCTTCTTGCCCAAGCTGTCCAGCATGGGGTTTGGATTGCAGGGCAGCAAACAATTTCACAAATTGCACACACAAGTTTGTCAAGCTGTATTTAAACATCTTCTCTTTTTCTTTCTCCCTTTAGATGGCGTCCACAGTGTCAGTGCTCAGTGCGAGCTAAGAGTCTTGATCATCACGGAGGACATGCTTAGCAGCAGTGTGACAGTACGACTGCAAAATATGTCCCAGGAGCAGTTCCTGTCCCCACTGTTGACACATTTTCTGGAGGGTGTGTCTTCTGTGCTGTCCGTTGCCAGCGGAGACGTGTTTGTTTTTAACGTTCAACCGGATTCTGAGGCAGAGCGTGTGTTGAATGTTAGCTTTTCAGCGGCACTGCCCGGTGGACAGTTCTTTCCTTCAGAGGCCCTGGAGGAGCAGCTGTACCTCAACAGACCCCGACTCAATATGCTGACTCATATGCAGGTAACGCTCACTCTCTCTCTCACACACACACACACACACACACACACACACACACACACACACACACACACACACACACACAGCCTGGCCAAAAAAATGGTCTCACACTCTAATATTTCATTGGACTGCCTTTAGCTTTGATTACAGCATGCATTCGCTGTGGCATCATTTCCACAGACTTCTGCAATGTCACAACATTTATTTCTGTCCGGACTCGTCTTAATGTTTCTGATGATCTTGTAATGATCTTGTAATGATAATAGGGGGTTTGGACCACTGCGCAAAGTCTTCTCCAGCACATCCCAAAGACTCTCAATAGAGTTCAGGTCTTTGTGGTGGCCAATCCATGTGTGAAAATGATGTTTCATGCTCCCTGAACCACTCTTTCACAATTTGAGCCTAATGAATCCTGCCATTGTCATCAGAGAAAAAAAATCAATTGATGGAATAACCTGGTCATTCAGTTTGTACAGGTAGTCAGCAGACCTCAATCGTTGTTCACATAATGTTGCTGAACCTACAGTGGTGCTTGAAAGTTTGTGAACCCTTTAGAATTTTCTATATTTCTAATTTCACCTCTCACCTGAAAGGCTTCTTCTGTTAACTTACACAGACAATACTTTTGGCACTTTTCCAGCTGACCCTGTGATGTTATTTTATTTCACTAGTATTTTCACTAGTGGTGTCCAAAATTGTGCATAAGCTATTTTTTCCTGTGAAATAGTTAAGCAAAACCTTTATTTAGCATTTAACAGAAGAATTTAAGTAAGCATTTGGCAATGATTTGCACTTTTATGAAACAACAACAACAACAACAACAAAAACAAACAAGCAAAAAAAACCAACAAGTTTTCTAAGTTTCCTAAAGTTCTCAATATATATTTTCTCAATGAAGGCATGCCAGTAAAGTGAGTGAGTAAAATTATTTATGCTTAATTTAATTCAGAGTTGTGGGGGTGGGATGTCGCCATTTCAGGGTCATTTATTCCTAATCCAGAGTGACTTAATTCAATAATTGGGACTTTAATTCCAAGGCAAATACATTTTGAAAAAGGAAACCTTTTACTAAGTTCAAATTTGGTGATTTATTCTAAACGATTCTGACCACTTTGCTTCTTCTGACTGGTTGCTTTAGCTTCTAGAGTGATCTGGCAACCCTAGAGTATTCCCATCAGCTAACAGCACTTCGCGTCTTTATAACATCTCTGACTTACATGAAAAGGTAACGTCAGTATCACTTTGTGCTGGGACTGTAATTGTGGAAATAAATTATATTTTGCTAAAAAGTGTCAGTATTTCTATAAAGTAGAAACCATTTTTGGTGAAAAACGACCGAATGCTAAAAAAATGATCCATCATTAACGTTAGCTGTCATTGCAAAATTACCTGGAAAGTTAATTAGCCACACATTCACACAGCGACCATCATTGGTCATGGGAGTATTCAACTAACGGTAATGTCTATTTTGTTAGAAAACCCACGTGAAGCCTCATTAAAGTGTCAATCACTGTAGCTCTGCGTGTGTAAGACGGTAGTAGCTGTCATTTATTGCATATTCCTGTGTAGCTGTACTTGCTTATGATAAATAGCCTTGTTAGTGCAAATAGTTTTATTTTTACAACAGTCAGCTTTTGTTCTCAGTGAGTCATTATGAGCAAGAGGAAGGGAGGCAGTGACATTCACAGTTTTCTTAGGCGGCCTCAGGAAAAAGAAGTACAGTATATAGTAGCACAAGAGATGAGACAGTGTTGGTTAATATTCCATGCCTGAAGATAATGGCAAGAAATCCCAGCTGTTTAATGATAATGTTTCTTTCATATTCACTCTGGTGCATTAAAAGTACAGAGAGAGAAATAGAGAGAGAGTGTGTGTATGAGAATACTGACAGGGCAGGGAGAGCAGGTGACATGGGGGTGAGTGTGAAATCACAACAGACTCCCATTGGCCTCCATAATATGTAACAACAGTATTTCTTGTGAGAAATTTACTGATAATATTTCTTTCATGTTCACTCCTGGCCACCTAAGTGCACTTGTAAGTAAATAAAAACAATTTCCTAAACCTTGGCCACTATATATGGACTTCTCTTCATATAACAATTCATGTTTTTGTTTATGGTTGTACTTTATTAATCCATTATTGCTGCCATTATAATACGCTATTAGCCAATAATAAAACTTATATAATTTGGAATGCCCCCTACTACATTTGGTTCCCCCTGATGTTCAGTTCATGTGGAACAAAATCTATACCTGTTGTGATTTCCTATTCACTACAGATGCAATAGATTTGGATTCATTTTCTTGAGACATAGTGAGAAATATAAATGAAACAAAGACACAAATTTCATACACTGTGGACACACTCATCTATCATTTGTGTTTTTGTCCTCAGGTGCTGCCATTTGACGATAATGTGTGTTTGCGTGAGCCGTGCCAGAACTACATGAAGTGCATTAGCGTCCTGCGCTTCAACAGTTCTGCCCCTTTTATTTCCTCAAATTTAATGCTGTTCCGGCCCATCCATCCAATCGCTGGACTGCGCTGCCGCTGCCCCTCCGGCTTCACAGGGGATTATTGTGAGATTGAGATTAACATGTGCTACTCGAGTCCCTGCCTGAACGGAGGAGTGTGTGTACGCAAGGAAGGGGGATACACCTGTATCTGCAGAGAAAACTACACCGGTGAGTGAGCGTAATTGCTTGTGTATGTGTATATGGGCATTCTATGTCTGTGTGTAGCATGTGGGCTAAAACATGAGTTTACTTTCAATGGTTATCCCAGCCTTCAGCACTGTAACAATCTTTGCTGACATATGTTACACTGTAGTACAGTGGAATGAGGCACCGTGTTAAATGAAGGGTGAAATATGAAGAAAGAGGCTTCAGAAATGCAACTTACCTACTACATTCAGCAGAACACAACCAGAGTCCCATTTATTTATCAGAATATAATTTGTAAAAAAAAGCAACCAGTTGTGTTAGAGATTTGGTTCCCAAAAGACAAACTTAGATAAGGCGTTTGAAGCATTTAAGCCAAACCAACCAGCTACACCATGAGCCATAACCTGATGACATGACGGTTACTCTTAAGCAAACAAACAAAAACCCCAAAACAGGAAAAAAGCAAGGATGAACCAGACGTATGAAACAGAAACACTAGCACTACAGATCCCATAATGGACTGCAATAATGAAATTGATTATTGTTGAATAATAATGATTACAAAGTCATTTTGTTATGTTTTAATGTTTTGTAATCATTCATTCATTCATTTCCGCTTAATACAATTCAGGCTTGCCAGGAGAAACCAATTGCCAAGCCGTAGCAGGGATCATACAAACACATTCACAGTGTGACGTTTTAGAGACACCAACTTGCCCCCATGTCCTTGGTGGGAGGAGCCCGAGTACCCAGAGAAAACCCATGGACACACAGGGAGAGCATGCAAACTACATAAAGTGGCGTCCAAGCCAGGAGTCAAACCAGAGATCTCTGGAGCTGTGAGGTGACAGTGCTAACCATTGATCCATCAATGGATTGAAAACATTGGAAAGAAATCTTGAGAAATATGAGAAGAAACACTTCAATTTATTGCACAGCGAACACTTCGCTGAATTCTCACAAATATAATGCACATACAGTACTGTGTAAAAGTCTTAGGCCACCACTAGATTAGATACAGTATACCATTGTTTTAGCAATGGTATAATGACCACATATGATTATTTCTCAGTCTCTCTATTAGAATACAACCTGAAAATACAGGAAATTTTCTATGCAGTACAAAAGTCTGAATAAAACAGCATCTATAAACTACAGAGGCACCTATTTTAGTATGACCTCCCTTTACACTTGAGCAGAAGCAGCATCTGACAGCTTAATTGGGATGCCAAGTTGACCCTTCTATAGCCCAAAGAAGCTTGATCAGTAATGGTCTTTTTGGAAGGGGAACAGGGTGAAAAGTCAAATATTGGCTAAGATTGGTATGTAGATCAGTGAAAAGACTATTATGGAGTGACAAATCCAAGTTTGAAATTTTTGTGTAAAATCATTGACAATGTTATATGTTGTCATTATACTATTGCTAAAATAACAAATGTATTGATGGCCTAAGACTTCTGCATAATATTACTGTAGCTAATTAATTCTAGATCCACACCTACACCTAACCCTAACTTAAGCATGTGCCTTAATGCACGAAAGAAGAAAGAAACCTGATATGTCGCAAACATTATTAGCTCAGATATAAGGCATTGGAAAGTTTGATCATTCTGACTATCAACATGGGAAACGGAACATTTTGAACTGAACGAACACGGCTGATGTGGATAGATTGTGATTCATACAAATAAAGTTCATGCTGGGATTATACTTGCTGTCCCAAGCTGACATACAGTGGGGCAAAAAGTATTTAGTCAGCCACTGATTGTGCAAGTTCTCCTACTTATAAAGATGAGAGAGGTCTGTAGTTTTCATCATAGGTACACTTAATCTATGAGAGACAACATGAGAAAAAAAAATCCACGAAAAAAGAAGAATTAGGAATTAAGAATTAAATAATTTAATTGAAAATTATGGTGGAAAATAAGTATTTGGTCACCCAAAAAACAAGCAAGATTTCTGGCTCTCACAGACCTGTAACTTCTTTTCTTTAAGAAGCTCTTCTGTCCTCCACTCGTTACCTGTATTAATGGCAGCTGTTTGACCTCGTTATCTGTATAAAAGACACCTGTCCACAGCCTCAAAACAGTCAGACTCCAAACTCAACCATGGCCAAGACCAAGACCCAAAGAGCTGTCGAAGGACACCAGGACGAAAAATTGTAGACCTGCACCAGGCTGGGAAGAGTGTTGAATCTACAATAGGCAAGCAGGTTGGTGTGTGAATAAATCAAACTGTGGGAGCAATTGTAAGAAAATGGAAGACATACAAGATCATTGATAAACACTATGTAACACAAGTTTTTGTTCCCAGCTTTTAATGTTATATTCCAATTGCTTATGTCTAAAAACAAATGAAAAAATTGCTTACATTCATCATAAACTTCGCTTTGTGACCACGGCAAACGAAAATTATGAATTTTTTTTATTATAGAAACAGGTCACCAACAGGCATGCCGAAAGTATGCTTTGTAGGCCTCACCACATCTTAGCAGATGCTTCCACTGAGTACTTTTTCGCTCTTGTCTTTATAAAATGGCAACATACATAGCAAAATGCGTCTGCTGGATGTATGCAACCTCTTGATGCATCTAAATGACTAAGTTGCTGTGTAACTGTAAGGAAAAAGGATGTCTCTCCAAACTCGATAAAAATGGTCAATCTTTGTATTCCATATTGCAGTATCAAAGTACAAGAGTGTTCTGAGGATTCAGCAGAGCAAGACTGATCACCCCGGGGGTAGCAGAGTAAACACACAAATACTATACATTGAAAAGGTACCCCAGTAGTGGTCCTTCCTAAGCTCCTCCGTAATGGGTGTGGGGTGAAGTGGTGAATTACTGTCGTTATCAGAATCTCATAGAGAATGAATTCACACCTGTCTGTCTAGGTCAGTTCCCCTTTGTCTGTGATGGCTGTTGCCCACTTACTATGCAATCCCAATCATCAATTAGGATTCATGTCTCTCCGTCTCTCAGGAAGGGCTATAGTGGCCCTATATAACTGTAGTTATTACAGCTACCTACAATTCTGTACAGTCCCAGAAAGTTCAATAGATAATTCTGGAGAGTTCTAGAAAACTTCTTGATAGTTTTCACCAATTCCAGAAGCTTCTTAAGTATCTTGAAATATGGCGAATATCCTTAAAAATAGATCAATTTCACAAAATATCATTGTGCTGACCACAAAAGCAAGTTTACAGGGAATAATAACTTTTTTCTATTCATTTAGGGTACAAACAATCAGGAAAACACACTTAACAACTGGGAACAAAAATTTTTTTGAAAATTGTTACATGGTGTAATCTCCATCGATCTGGGGCTCCATGCAAGATCTCATCCTGTGGGGTCAAAATGATCATGAGAACGGTGAGCAAAAATCCCAGTACTACACAGAGGGACCTGATGAATGACCTGCAGAGAGCTGGGACCAAAGTAACAAAGGCTACCATCAGTAACACACTACGCCAAGAGAGACTCAGATCCTGCAGTGCCAGGCGTGTCCCCCTACTTAAGCCAGTACATGTCCAGGCCTGTCTGAAGTTTGCCAGAGAACATATGGATGATCCAGAAGAGGATTGGGAGAATATCATGTGTTCAGATGAAACCAAAATAGAACATTTTGATTAAAACTCAACTGGAAGAAAAAGAATGCTGAGTTGCATCCCAAGAACACCATACCTACTGGGAAGCATGGGCATGGAAACATCATGCTTTGGGGCTGTTTTTCTGCAAAGGGGACAGGACGACTGATCCGTGTTAAGGGAAGAATGAATGGGGATATGTATCGTGAGGTTTTAAGCCAAAACCTCCTTCCATCAGTGAGAGCATTGAAGATGGAACGTGGCTGGACCTTCCAGCATGACAATGATCCCAAACACACCGCTCGGGCAACGAAGGAGTGGCTCCATAAAAAGCATTTCAAGGTCCTGGAGTGGCCTAGCCAGTCTCCAGACCTCAGCCCCATAAAACATTTGTGGAGGGAGTTGAAAGTCCATGTTGCCCGAAAGCATCACTGCTCTAGAGGAGATCTGCATGGAGGAATGGTCCAAAATATCAGCTACAGTGTGTGCAAACCTGGTGACTTGCAGGACACTTTTGACCTCTGTCATTGCCAACAAAGGTCATGTTACAAAGTATTGAGTTGAACTTTTGTTATTGACCAAAAACTTATTTTCCACCATAATTTAAAAATCCTACAATGTCATTTCCTGGATTTTTTGTTTCTCATTTTGTCTCTCATAGCTGAAGTGTACCTATGATGAAAATTACAGACCTCTCTCATCTTTATAAGTAGGAGAACTTGCACAATCAGTGGTTGACTAAATACTTTTTTGCCCCAATGTATGTATGACTTTTGTAGTCAGTATTACAAATAGTTCAAAAGTGTAAACATGTTTTTTTTCAGCCAGGTTGTTATGCTGATTATATGATTTCTTATTTAAAAACAATGTATATAAATGTTAGAAAAATGCAAAATAGAAACATTTTCACTAGTGGTCTCAGACTTTTGGTCCCCACTGTAATCTTTATGTTTTACCTATGTCTGGTTTATTCTTGCATCCAAGCATTAGACAAATTCACATAGCCTACTAACATGTACATTATCATTTATATGGGGTTTTAAACAAAAAATATTTTTTGATTAATCTGCCATATTATAATGTATTATAGCTGTTGGTTATTTCGATTATCCATTGTGCTCTTTCACACTGTACCTCAAAAACGTCTGCTGTTTGTGAATGGAAACTGAGGCAGGGCTAAGACTAGGGCTAGGGAGAAATGGGGCAACCATTATACAGTGTATAATGGTGTAATGATATATAGCATGCACTGTACCAGTGCTGCCCCTTGGAAGTCTCCATTTAAGGCAAGTACTCTTGTTGCCTGCTGCAGCCATATCTCTCACATTTTGCTGAATGTTGCCTGAGGTTCATCCTGTTTTCCACTGTTTATCAATCTTTTCCTGTCTCTCTGTTTGTACAGTGCCACATGTTGCTTAGCAATGATGCTCTCTTAATCTTGCCACCAGACTTCTAAAATGCTGAGAGTCTTAAGAAGATATTTAAATAACTAACATGCTAACGTACAATATATTATGCACAACCAACACTGCCACACACCTCTAAAAGGCTAAATGAACTATAAATGCCCATGTATGTAAAACAATCACATGATACTTTAGAGCTGAAGCAATATCATGGAAGAGTTCTGCTTTGTTATTGAGGTTGTGTCACATGGTTCAGTCTTAAATTTGGTCCATTGTTTGGTCAATTCCTGGTCAAATTTTGTTGATGTTCAATATCCAAAGAAGAAAAAACTTCAATATTTCATATTTCTGCAAACATCACTGCTCCAAAAACAAGTCAATTTATGGGCCTTGCTCTAGGAGCATTTTTTTTACTTAGTAGTAGACTGACCAAAATGAAATTTGTAGATTACTGCCAACTGGGTAAAATACTGTTCAGGACTTTTATAATTGATCAAGAATTATTTGACGTAGACACATTTCAAGTTTCCATAATGCTAAACATTTCTGTGAGAAGTTTTGTGTTGACCAAATATTTAATTCTTAATGTAACACTCTACTGTGTTCAGTGGTAATAACAATAAAGCTAAAGGTGAAAGTACGAAGAAAGTTGAGAACAATATAAGTGCCTGTAATGATGTAAATCTACAGAGAGTGGATTAAAGACAGGAAAGAGAAACGAAACATACAGGGAGGGAGATAAATAAATGAATGGACTTCTAATAAAATTAAGAGGATCAATATAGGGTATAGTGTGGTGTGGTGTAGTTAGGAGAAAGGATTTGAGGAGGAAGAATGAAGGGTGAAGGACAAAGTGTGAAATGAGGTAATGAGGTAGAAAGACTATAAAGAGAAAGAGATAGTCATGGATATGATATGCTGATGGCAGGGGAGAGGGTAGCAAGGAGGTGCAGCAAGTGTTAAACGAGTTAAAGAGATACAGACAGAGAGTGAAGGGAGAGAAAGAGAAGGGGAAAGGATGGATGTAGGGGCAGATGGGGTTCCCCTGGGGGTCGTACCATGTGTGAGGGAACACAAGGGAGGCTACTTTGCCTGTGGGGGGAGCGTCAGCTTTGATGAATTAAACATCACGTGAATAAAGGAGTGAGAATAAATTACAAAACATCACCTAATTACACGAGAGAGATAGTAAGAGAAAGAAAGTATGCATATAGAGAATGAGTGAACATGAGTGAGTGGAAAACAACAGAGAGGCTGAAAGTTGGATGATGAGAGTAAATAGTTTTAGAGTTTATGCTGGCTTTCATATATGAAGTCTTCTGAGAGTTGCGGCTTTTAGTTTAAAAGCACACATGCTTCTGTGTGTGTGAGAGAGTGTGTGAGTGTGTGTGAAGAGAGAGCGTGAGAGAAAAGTTTGGCAGACAATGAACACAGCAAGTTTCTAGTGAGTTATTTGAGTGTTGTGTGTAAATTTTTTATAATCCTAGCCAGTATAAAGAAAGGGCAGTTTGAAAAAAATGGTTGGACTTGAATGAATACAATACTTCTTAATGATACATAAGTTTACTTTCATTACAGATGTTTACTTGTTTTTTAGTAGTAGAAATAGCTGGCCTACTGACAGAAAGTATAAATGCAATACCATAGCAGAAAGGTTAAAAATGGATTCTAATGGATTCTAAAAATGGATCAACTATACTGATATTAGGCTATTACAGAGATTAAATGGAATTAGTATGAAAATAGGCAAGACAAAGCATTAGTTTACCTTCAACTATGCACAATTTTGTGTGTGTGTGTGTGTGTGTGTGTTTGCGCACGTGCATGTGTGCCTGTCTGGAAGTGAGTTCAGTAAATCAGTGTCAAAGCAGTCCATTGCCACATGACACTCCTTATATTGGAGTATTCTGATGATTGACTCCAGGTCCCCCTATAGATAAAAATAAAATCCTTATATATAATGGTGTAGGAGTTGCATGTAACCTATGCTCATCCTCTTGTATACTTTAATTCATCTCTAGATTGATTAAAATATCTAATACTATGTTATGTTGAGTTTATGGAAAAATGACAAGAGTCTGTAAAAGTCTAAAAGTCTGTACATGTCATTGAACAAGACCCTGAATTGAATTTAGTGGGTCTGGAGAGTGTGTACACTCATTGATAAAAAAAGTAATAAAAGTAGTTGTAATTGAATTAAACTTTATATGTATGAATGTGGTGATGATATACATCGGTGCTTGAAAGTTTGTGAACCCTTTAGAATTTTCTATATTTCTGCATAAATATGGTCTAAAATATTATTTGATTTTCACACTAAAAGTAGATAAAAAGAACCCAGTTAAACAAATGAGACAAAAATATACTTGCTCATTTATTTATTGATGAAAATGATAAAATATTACATAAGTGGCAAAAGTATGTGAACTTTTGCTTTCAGTATCTGGTGTGACCCCCCTGTGCAACAACAACTGCAACTAAATGTGTCCTGTAACTGTTGATCAGTCCTGCACACCGGCTTGGAGGAATTTTAGCCCATTTCTCAGTATAGAACAGCTTCAGCTCTGAGATGTTGGTGGGTTTCCTCACATTAACTGCTCGCTTCAGGTCCTTCCACAACATTTCGATTAGATTAAGATCAGGACTTTGACATGGCCATTCCAAAACATTAACTTTATTCTTCTTTAACCATTCTTTGGTAAAACGACTTGTGTGCTTAGGGTCGTTGTCTTGCTGCATGACCCACCTTCTCTTGAGGTTCAGTTCATGGACAGATGTCCTGATATTTTCTTTTAAAATTGTCTGATATAATTCAGAATTCATTGTTCCATCAATTTTGGCAAGCCGTCCTGGCCCAGATGCAGCAAAACAGGCCCAAACCATGATACTACCACCACCATGTTTCACAGATGAGATAAGGTTCTTATGCTGGAATGCAGTGTTTTCCTTTCTCCAAACATAATGCTTTTCTTTTAAACCAAAAGTTCTATTTTGGTCTCATCTGTCCACAAAACATTCTTCCAATAGCCTTCTGGCTTGTCCACGTGATCTTTAGCAAACTGCAGGAGAGCAGTGGCTTTTTCCTTGCAACCCTGCCATGGAAACCATTGTTCAGTGTTCTTCTGATGGTGGACTCATGTACATTAACATTAACCAATGTGAGAGAGACCTTCGGTTGCTTAGAAGTTCCCCTGGGGTCCTTTGTGACCTCTCCAACTATTACACGCCTTGCTCTTGGGGTGATCTTTGTTGGTCGACCACTCCTGGGGAGGGTAACAATGGTTTTGAATTTCCTCCATTTGTACACAGTCTGTCTGACTGTGGATTGGTGGAGTCCAAACTCTTTAGAGATGGTTTTGTAACCTTTTCCAGCCTGATGAGCATCAACAACTCCTTTCCTGAGGTCCTCAGAAATCTCCTTTGTTCATGCCATGATACACTTCCACAAACGTGTTGTGAAGAGCAGAGTCTGACAGATCCCTGTTATTTAAATAAAACAGGGTGTCCACTCACACTTAATTGTCTTTCCATCGATTGAAAACGCCTGACTCTAATTTCACTTTCAAATTAACTGGTAATCCTAGAGGTTCACATACTTTTGCCACTCACTAATATGTAATATTGGATCATTTTCCTCAAAAAATAAATGACCAAGTATAATATTTGTCTCATTTGTTTAACTGCGAACTCTATCTACTTTTAGGACTTGTGGGAAAATCTGACGGTTTTAGGTCATATTTATGCATAAATATATAAAATTCAAAAGGGTTCACAAACTTTCAAGCACCACAGTATGTATGTATGTATGTATGTATGTATGTATTTTTATATATATATATATATATATATATATATATATATATATACACACACACACACATATATATCGTATTTTCCGGGCTATAAAGCGCACCGGATTATAAGACGCAATATCAACTATCGGCTGCTAACGGGTATATTTTCATACATAAAGCGCACCAGGTTATAAGGCTCAATATCAACTATCGGCTGCTAACGGGTATATTTTCATACATAAAGCGCACCAGGTTATAAGGCTCATGAAATGAAACAAAACTCTTAAGTTCCGTCGGAGGCTCAGAATTGGTTCTTTACCTGGCGCAGGGCGTCGTCTTGCTTCCTCCACTTCCGTACCATTGATTCGTTTAATGTTGAATTCTCTTGCAGCTGCTCGATGTCCGTGTTGTACTGCGTGACCGATAGCGTTGAGTTTGAAATCCGCTTCGAAAATTAATGAATGCACGTTACCCTAATGCTGAAGCACATACCGTATTACTCTGCGATGCTGCGCACTACGGTTGCCGTAAGCTTCGTAACTTACCAAGGCTGTGCTAAAACATTTTGACAGATTTATGAGCGCCGTGTACCATCTACAATCGGTTCTAGGTCAGAAGGCTCAACCAGAATAATTAATTCATACATTAGACGCACCGCATTTTAAGGCGCACTGTCGATTTTTGAGAAAGTTAAAGGATTTTAAGTGCGCCTTATGGTCCGAAAAATACGGTAAGTGCTTACGATATTAGAGCCTAAGGATAGGTTTATTGGGGAACACTGTACAATTAAAAGGAGGCTCTAGTTACCGTGTTAGGCCGCCACTAACCTGAATACAAGATGAGATACATTTGGGCATTGGAGGCAAACAGGTTCTGTATGGTATCCTGTGGCACATTTGCCTACAGAGGTTGCAGCTGGGCCTGTAAATCCTCAGCCATCACACCAGCACTTGGGGCAGTGTGTCGCTCCACAGCAAAGGCAAGATTGAAGCACTCACCATGAACTAGTGAACTAATCAGAATCATGAACTAATCAGACCACACCTGTAATCATTTACATGTTTGCCTGAGACATAATTACATGCCCAGTTTTGCAGCATCTTACATTTCTGTCTGGGTGCATTATTTTTTTTGGGGTGTGTCATTAAATAAATATGAGTCACGTTTTAACACATTTTAAATAATCTTTACATTTTAACATGTCTTTGGGTCACAGCAGGTGGTAGGCAATTTTGAATGACCTTCAAGCCTCCTGTTCTGCAACCCTGACAGACCAGCATGGCTGAAAATACTGGAATATGCCCAAATAGATTAGTCACACTGGCATTATATCTACTGACGACCTTGCAAAAAATGTGAACATTTATTTATTTGACTATTTAAGATAAAATATTCATTCACTATAGAGCTGCATGCAGTGCATTGATTCGCTGAGCCACTCAATACCACCCCCCCACCCCCCAAACTCTCTGTCTGTCCCAAACACATGTATGTAATGAAAAGCTCTTATAAAACAGTGAAACATATTTTGTCTTAATATGACAGTGCAACGTATCTCATGTTGTATTTACAAGCTGGTGAGTTTCAGAAGATACCAGGGAACTGAGACGCATGCAGGAACAGAGAAGCAGGCACAAGGCAGAACATGACACAATATGGGTACAAATGTACATACACGGAAGAGGACATAGATACAGTGGGGCAAAAAAGTGTTTAGTCAGCCACTGATTGTGCAAGTTCTCCTACTTAGAAAGATAAGAGAGGTCTGTAATTTTTCTCATAGCTACACTTCAACTATGAGAGACAAAATTAGGAAAAAATCCAGGAAATCACATTGTATGATGTTTAAAGAATTTAATTGTAAATCATGGTAGAAAATAAGTATTTGGTCACCCACAAACAAGCAAGATTTATGGATCTCACAGACATGTAACTTCTTCTTTAAGAAGCTCTTCTGTCCTCCACTCGTTACCTGTATTAATGACTCCTGTTTGACCTCGTTATTTGTATAAAAGACACCTGTATAAAAGACACCTGTCCACAGCCTCAAACAGTCAGACTCCAAACTCAACCATGGCCAAAACCAACCAGACTTCCAGCAGGCTGGGAAGAGTGAATCTACAATAGGCAAGCAGGTTGGTGTGAATAATTCAACTGTGGGAGCAATTGTAAGAAAATGGAAGACATACAAGGCCATTGATAATCTCCCTCGATCTGGGGCTTCATGCAAGATCTCATCCCATGCGGTCAAAATGATCATGAGAACGATGAGCAAAAATCTCAGAACTACACAGAGTGACCTGATGAATGCCCTGCAGAGAGCTGGGACCAAAGTAACAAAGGCTGCCATCAGTAACACACTATGCCAAGAGAGACTCAGATCCTGCAGTGCCAGGAGTGCCCCCCTACTTAAGCCAGTACATGTCCAGGCCAAGTTTGCCAGAGAGCATATGGATGATCCAGAAGAGGACTGGGAGAATATTATGTGGTCAGATGAAACCAAAATAAAACTTTTTGATAAAAACTCAACTGGAGGAAAAATAATGCTGAATTGCATCCCAAGAACACCATACCTACTGTGAAACATAGGGGTGGAAACATCATGCTTTGGGGCTGTTTTTCTGCCAAGGGTACAGGACGACTGATCCGTGTTAAGGGAAGAATGAACGGGGTCATGTATCGTGAGATTTTAAGCCAAAACCTCCTTTCATCAGAGCATTGAAGATGGAACGTGGCTGGGTCTTCTAGCATGACAATGATCCCAAACACACCACTCGGGCAACGAAGGAGTGGCTCTGTAAAAAGCATTTCAAGGTATTGTAGTGGCCTAGCCAGTCTCCAGACCTCAACCCCATAGAAAATTTGTGAAGTCCGTGTTTCCCAGTGACAGCCCCAAAACATCACTGCTCTAGAGGAGATCTGCATGGAGGAATGGGCCAAAATACCAGCTACAGTTTGTCATTGCCAACAAAGGTTATGTTACAAAGTATCGAGTTGAACTTTTGTTATTGACCAAATACTTATTTCCCACCATAATTTACAATTAAATTCTTTTTCCTGGATTCTTTTTTCTCATTTTGTCTCTCATAGTTGAAGTGTACCTATGATGAAAATTACAGACCTCTCTCATCTTTCTAAGTAGAACTTGCAAAAATCAGTGGCTGACTAAATACTTTTTTGCCCCACTGTAAATACATGTACTCACATAGTAATCCCGGTCAGGATAAAGTAGTTCCTAACAATGAATGAATGAATTGATTCATTATTGATTAATGGTTAGGTACTTTTGTGTAGTTAGTAGTTTCAAAGTAATAGTTCTGTAGCTTCTTGATCTAAACACAGTCTTCCATTTAAACCAAATGTAGTCAGAGAGTCAATACGTGTTTCACGTCCAACATTTGCTTCTTTAGTTTTACACTGGAGCTTTGAGGCTAGTTAATTGCTCTTTTATAATTACAATGCTACTTTATATTTTCATTTGACAGAACATCGTCATACTGAATCTCACAACACAGTTATATGATCTTATCATTGTATGTGACACAAACATTGATTTATAGGATTATAAGTTCTCGTTCCTTTGCTGACACAAAATTTATAGCAGTCCACAAAATGTTATCACAGAAACATCCATCAATTATATTACAGAAACGAAAGCCATCAAAATAATAATGTTATAAAAAAAACAACCCACAAAGAATATGTGGTAACTGTCCTCAGCAGAGGCTTTGTCTGAGATTCCTGAAGTATAAACTCTTGTTTTTTCCCTAAATGGGTTTTTTGATGGATTGTTGTTTCCCTTAGAGAAATGTGCTAGCACAAAAGTATTTATATATGCTATGTGCATTTTTGTACAGGCCGGCTTTTGTGTAAGTGCTATGCGAGAAGGGAGGTGTGTGTGTGTGTGTGTGTCTAAGTGCTTTGTGAATGGTAGCCGTCTGAGTGAAATGTTTTAGCGTAATTGCTTTGTGTCTCTGTCACGGCTCTCTGTCTTTGTCAATCTCCATGTCTCCCTACTTTTATCTCTTTTCTCTGTCTTAGCATCCTTCCATTTGTCACTGTGAAAACTGTTATCTTAGTATTTCTGAGCTCTTCTGTGACACTGCATATGTGCATGTGTGTTTTTAGGCTTTCTCTGTCTCCTATAATTGCTACACTGTATTGCAGCATGGTAAATACAATATTCAGCTACAGAAACCTGGCTGGCTGAGACCTCACAGATGGTAGCATTTATGGTGGCTTGCTCTATGTACACTCACCGACCACTTCATTAGGTACACCTTGCTGGTACCGAGTCGGACCCCCTTTTGCTTTCAGAACTGCCTTAATTCTACATGGCATAGATTCAACAAGGTGCTGGAAACAGTCTTCAGAGAGTTTATCCATATTGATATATTGTGGATTTGTCAGCTGCAGGTCCATGATGCAAATCTCCTGTTCCACCAAGGTGCTTGAGTGCATTGAGATCTGGTGGCTGTGGAGGCCATTTGAGTGCAGTGAACTCATTGTCATGTTCAAGACACCAGTTTGAGATAATTTGAGCATTGTGATATGGCGCATAGAAGATGGGTACACTGTGGTCATAAAGGGTTGGACATAATCCCAAAGACTGCCCAGAAACTAATGGTGTGGCCCCCGATACCATTACACCACCGCTAGGCTGAACCATTGATATTGATAAAGCACCATTGATAAGGCAAGATGGATTCATGCTGTCATGTTGTTTATGCCAAATTCTAATAAGAGTGGCACCTGGTGTGGTTTTCTGCTGCAAGGGCTGACGTGTTGTGTGTTCAGAGATGCTCTTCTGTATACCTTGGTAGTAAAGAGTGTGTTACTGTTGCCTTGCTTTCTCCTCTGATCTCTGTCATCAACAAGGTATTTCCACCCAGAGAACTGCCGCTCACTGGATATTTGCTCTTTTGCGGATCGTTCTCTGTAAGCTCTAGAGAGGCATCTATGTAAAAATCACAGTAGATCAGCACTTCCTGAAATATTCAGACCAGCTTGTCTTTCACCAATAACCATGGCACATTGAAAGTCCCTTAAATCAACCTTTCCCCCATTCTGATGCTTGGTTTGAACTTCAGCAGGTCGTCTTGACCATGTCTACATGCTCAAATGCATTGAGTTGATGCCATGTGATTGGCTAATGAGATACTTGTGTTAACAAGCAGTTGAACAGGTGCACCTAGTAAAGTGGCCATGAATGTGTGTTTATATGTTAGTGCAAAAGTAGAAATTGTCAGTGTATGAAAGAAGTGGATGCCTTAATGTCCCATCTATTTGTTGTTGTTTCTATATCTTATTCTAAAATACTTGGAATTAATAAGGAGTCATCTCCCTTGCTATAACAGCCCCCATGCTTTAATTCAGGGCTTTTCACTAGATTTTGGAACACATGCTATGGTTGTTGAAGGGTGATGAAGAATAATGAGGTCTGCACTGTTCTAGATGCCAAGACCTTCAGCTCTAATTACTAATTACATAGCTCCCCAACATGAAGTGGTATACAATAGGCTAGTCATCTGCTCAAATCCACTCAGGAAGCATCAGTCTGGAACCTTGAGTTGATCAAGTCTGGGTTTCCCAAAAACACAGAGCCATTACATACAATGCAATTATTATCTCATTATGGAAAGTTATGTAAGTGTTCATATAAATAACATCATAGGGTTAAATGCTGTTAAACGTTAAAAGAGTTCAGAAAACCTGATGAAGACATACACTATATGGTCAATATCTTTCTAACTAGTGATCTTTCAACTAGCCCCACTCACTGCTAACAGGTTAATAATATGTAGCATACAGTCTCATATATACTCTCCATAGACAAGTGGCAGTTATATGGGTTGCACTGAACACCTCAGTGACTCTCTGTATGACACTTTCATAGGTCACCACCTCCCCAACAAATCAGTTTGTGAACTTTCTGCCCTGCTCTATTCAAACATAAAATTGGTTTGCCAACTTTGATGGAGAACTTGACTGGCTTACACAGATCCCTGATCTTAATTCCATGAGACACCTTTGAGATAAATTGGAATTGTGAACTGTAAGCCAAAGCTTGTTGGTCACCATCAGTGCTCGACCTCAAAGCCATGTACTGGAAGACCTTCTGGTAGCAGCATTGGGGGGCACTCAGTTAGTTACTTTGCAGGCAAAATTGTCCTGTGGAGTAAAATGACTGTGTAGCTGAAGATTGGGGTTAATCTCCCTGCCATTGCAGCAGCTACTATCTGGTTGAGGTAGAGATAAGACTGGCAAATTGTTAGGGGGTAATAGAAAAAGGGTTCCTTTTGGGAATGTCTGTTGAAATAGGCAAATGTACATTGGCAAATGTATACCACAAGCACTAGCTCACCACTGCTAGCAGCAGGGAAATGCCGGTGACTAAATAGGGAGACAACTTTATTAATGTACAGTAGAACTTTACATTTCCTGTCTTTGCTTCAGTGGGTTTATTTACCTGCTGCAAAGTGTATAGGTCAGTTATTTTCTGTCACAGCCTGGCCGCTGCCTATGTGGAGTTTGCACACAATTGAGTTCTCTATGAGTGCATTTACATGTACTTCATAATCCAATCATAGCCGGACATATGCAGTTATTCGATTATTCAAGTGGTCATGTATACAGCATATTGCATGTATACCAGTTACCCAGTTGTGCTCTATGTTTCAGTCTGCGCATGTGCGCAAGCCTTCCCCACTGTAAAGAACGACCTCGAGTGTAGTATTGCGATTATACCACAGTTTTGTTATCGGCGTTTATTGTTAGATTCAGTTATTTATAGTTAGAGTTTAAGCTAAAGAGGACAGAAAAAAATATATGTTTATCACCCTGAGGTAAAATTGTTCCAGTCTGTTGTTACCCCACTGCTAAGCCTTTCAGGCATTAAAGTCGAGGAACAGAATTACCAATAACTGTTTATTATACAGACAATAAACACAAATACATCTATTGGTAACTTTTCATTTATTAAAAAGAAAGTTTATTTACATTCAGCAAATGAAATGGTTCTGGTTTATAAGGCAGTATGTTACTAAGATCCACTATTCTACCAACTGGATCAAATCGGAGTGAGATCCTGGTGTTGTAACCAAAGTCTAGGATCCTGTTTGATTAGCGATTATAAAGTTGTATGATGAAGCTCTTAGTCAGAAATGTAATGGCAGACTACTAGAGCATCAGCAGCTTTGCTGGGTTAGAGCTGGACTTAACAGATAATGTACCTGTCAGATGAATGAACCTCCCATCAGCAGCGGATGGTGTTTAATGAAAAACGCCGAGTTTAACAACAGAAAACGACGTTTTTGTGAGTGATGAAACTGATTCAGTTCATTTTTGTTGATGGGACTAAAACTGATCTTCAATCGAGCTGTGAATACATTAGGAGCCCGGGACGTTCGATTTAAAGGACTGACTTTGTTACGCTTTTCCAGCGCTTCCAAATCCTAAGGGTCTTAAACCTTTGGCTCAGGTTGGTCAATAATAGCTTCATCTTCCAAGTTTAAATTGCTTTCAAAACCAATACATGTTATAAAGTAATTGTAGCTTTCATTTCGGCAGTGTTTTACTTTTGTCATTATAACTTGGCTGCTTTTTAGGGCGGGCGTCATTGCTAGGTTACGTGTGTATGCCGTGGAGTAATACTTATAGAGCATCGGTCAGAGTGCTGTTATCGGGCAATAATATCACGGCGAGAAATTCTCTCAGACAATCAGCTTGCAGGGTCAGAACTAACTGTGGAATAATTAATATTAGTGTTGCTAATACTGACACTTACACACAGTATCGATATCGGCAATAGAGAGCACTGATACCATTAAGCAACTACTGATGCACATGCACACCACTAGATGAAGCTTAACCAAAGCCAGCAGCATGTCCACAGTGTGGAATGATTTCTCGTTTGAGACGAGCAGTAGCAAAATGCCTGCTGCAAAATCTTTAACGCCAATATTTTGAGGGGTGGCGGAAATGTAAATATAACCAACAATTAAAAAGCTTAGTAAGATTATGCTTCTCTGATTGTGCTTGTTACTGCATTATGACAAAATATATTTTTTCATGGCTCTAGAACTTTGCAAACTCAACCAGTAAATACTATTATTTCAAGCTTATTTTAATTAATTGGGATACAGGTTTATTAAGTAGTTAAATTTGACAGAGTAAGCAATATAAACACATTTTACTTAAATGTTACTTACTTGTGTGTAACCCCCTTTCCAAAAACCTAAACGGCTCATTTTATTTGGTAACTGCAGCCCTAACGCATCAGAAGTGCTAGTGGATGGCAAAAAAGACTGATAGTTAGACAAGATAAGTAATTCTTTTACTTTGATACATATATTCTACCGTATTTTTCGGGCTATAAAGCGCACCGGGTTATAAGACGCATGAAATGAAACAAAACTCTTAAGTTCCGTCGGAAGCTCAGTTTGGTCTTTACCTGGCGCAGGGCGTCTTCTTGCTTCCTCCACTTCCGTACCATTGATTCGTTAATGTTGAATTCTCTCGCAGCTGCTCTATGACCATGTTGTACTGCGTGACTGATAGCGTTGAGTTTGAAATCCGCTTCGAAATAAATGAATGAATGCACGTACCCTAATGCTGAAGCACATACCGTATTACTCCGCGCGATGATGCGCACTATTGTGGCCGTAAGCTTCGTAACTTACCAAGGCCGTGTGCTAAAACATTTTGACAGATTTATGAGCGCGGTGTACCATCTACAATCGGTTTCTAGGTCAGAAAGCACAACCAGAATTAATTCATACATTAGACGCACGGCATTTTAAGTCGCACTGTCGATTTTTGAGAAAGTTAAAGGATTTTAAGTGCGCCTTATGGCCCGAAAAATACGGTATTTAGAAGGCCTCCATATTAGGTGGAGCAGTTAGAACACTGTTGTGCCTGTACGTTCTGGGACCTTTTCACTCCCTGGCCACTTGCGGGATCACCCTTACTTCATGTTTTACAAATTAAGCACTGCTTGTAAGGCATTGTGGGTAATGTAGGAATTACTCAAAATGCTCAAACAAAGGCATGATGAAAGAAACCTTGGACATCACTAATTGTCAAAGATTAATCACAGATATTGATGTGCAGATATTGAAGTCTTTCAGGGTGAATGCAATCCTGTTGGATGAATTATTGATATTCTCGGACTCATTTGTGCAGATTAAATGTCCATAATGTTATGAGATTGTCTTAAGATCATGAGCTAGTGGATTGGATTGTAACTGTAACGCTGTGCACTACAGTGCTTTTGGGAAACTGAGGCGAGCTTCCTGGTGGTTAATCAGCTTTGCCTCCCTTGCAGCACTGTGGGCAAACACTAATACACACTCACCAGATATGCCTGCTCCTGTTTAAATCTTGTTTGAATCTGTGAGTTCTTCGCTCGTCTGCTTTCAATCTGGGACTGTGAACTCTCACAGACCTGTGCTGCTTCAGCTAATTGTTTTATTCGATTATTTTGGGAGTGTCCTATGGCTCCGGTTTCCTGTGGGCATACACACACACATCCTTCAGCGCATTTGTGTACTTCAGCATGTGTGATTTTTTCACTGTGGTAAAATCTGTTGCAGAGGCGTATTTGAGGAACTGATCTGATGATATGTGGATGGAAAGATAGATGATTTCTTTCTCTGTCTCTCTCTGGGGTATGTGTATGTGTGTGGGTTAAAATTGTGTGTCTGTGCTACAGGCTGCATTTAAAAGGTGTTACCTTGTCTGTGTGTGGTATGTCTGTCTGTGTATTTTCTGTCTGTGTCCTGAAGCTGTGTGTGCGCACTATTTGTCTGCTTCATTCGCATTTGTGTGTGTATGTGTGCGCGCTGTTCAGAACCAGAGTACCAGCTGGCAGGAGGCACACAGCCCCAAAGGGAGGATTTTGTATGTGTGTTTTCGGGGGTCAGTGTGTGAGTGTGTAGGGGGAGGGGCTGAAGGTATGGAGGTTGCCACATAGGATGCTTTTAAAAATTTTACTGCAGGCAATTGTGTGTATGTGTGCCCATGGATTGTATGAGATTTACATACTGTTTTCCAGGCGTTTATTGAGCTCATGTACAAGCATAATGCCAAATCTCCAGCATGGCACAAGGTCACAGTGCCGTGGGATATCAATCTGCATATCACCAAATGAATCCCCTTTACACACAAGAACAAATCAAAAAGATATAAAAATGGACTGAAGGAATATCAACATCCTGAAGGAAAATCCTGAATATAGAATAGGGAAGTAAAAGAGATGGACAACCTTCAAAAAAAGGCAGATGGAAAAAATAGATAGACAAGGACATGGCTGAAAGTGTATTAATTCAGAGTAATACAACTGGTACAATTTTAAAATGCAGACACAAACATTTTGAAGAACCCACCACGATAGCTCGGCAGTGTTGGGACTTGAACACTCTTCCTGCTGCTCAGTAGTGCAGTACTTTTACTGCTGTACCAAAATATATATTTTGGACATAAACATGTACTGTAGGATGTACTATAGCATGTAGTTCTGCACAGTACGTTTTCAATGACATGTGGGTGTCTTCTTCTATTCACTGAGGCTATGTACAATGTGTGGATATGTATTACGCCTGCAGTGTCTCGTAGGTCATTAAATATGTATTATGTATAGATTTTCCTGTTTTCTTTGCAGTTTATTATGGTAGCAGCAGGCATGTCATATATGTGGACTGCTAATTTATCATATTTAACCATTCTGAAAAACAAATCTGTCCATTATTACTCTAAGATTACGTCACTCTTCATTCGTGTACGTAAAAATGAATTAATTAAATCAATATAATGATCTACTATAGATCATGCCTGTATGATTTTGCTATTTAATTCAATGTCAGGTTTTAGGCATTAAAGGACTACACCGGAATTTTGCAACCTTAATTCTATCCACCAAATCTGTAGCATTTACTTTCTCTTTGTGACACTGTTACGCACACCATTGTTGTTCAGTGTTCTCTTGATGGAGGATTCACAAGCATTAACATTCAGTCCTGGCCTTGGACTCATGGAGTTTGCCTGTTCTCCCTGTCAAGAATACTGAGAATATGCAAACTCCACACAAGCAGTGGCCAGGTCAGCCACCCTGTTACAATACAATATAAAGTAATTCCAGTTCTGAAGCACAACCAGGAATACACAACTATGTATTTAACTCATAACACAAGTTTCTCCATCTGAAACAGCACTTCTATTACTGCAAGAATTATTTCGGTTAAACAGATTAAAGATCCATATACAAATTCTTTTTAATGAATAATTTATTAAATAATATGTTTCACATCTTGGTATAACAGTAACAGAACCTTAGAGATGTGCTGTCTGATGGTATTATCCAATAAAATTATCTGAGTGATATTTTAAGGAAAAAAGTGAAAAATCAATAAAGCTATTGTCGAACTTCAATATTCAAACAACATATTTAGTTCTTGACTAATTCAGTTCTTTATGCATTTTGACTGGAAAAATTTGTGTTGGTCTTTATTTGCACGGTACTCAGTGCACTTGCTTAAACTTGTCGAGCCACGCGACTCGTTTCAGTCGAAACTCAATTCATGATTCACAATTCACGACATACACAGTGATTTCTGCTGCCTGTGTTTCAGCCAGACGGCTATGCTAGTGCCCTGAGTTCACCAATAGAGTAAGTGTTTTGCTTTTATTTTTCACCATTACTCACTAAATTACGTGAGATTTTTCAGCACTTTATTTTACAATAAGCTTTGTGTTAATGATTTTGGCCAACTGTATGTTATACAGTGTGGATTTTCTGGGGATCTGGAATGGATTCATTCAATTTACATTATTCCTTATGGGAAAAATTTGCTCACTTCTCATCATTTTCGGGACTAGACAAGCCTTCTAGAACGAATTAATGACTAGAACTGAGGTACCACTGTATATTTCAGTTACATATGAGTATTTATGAAACTTTTAACGTATAAGTAAAACAGTACTAATTTATAAATAATGCATGTTAAGGTTTCTGTCATTCTAAGTGATTTCATTTAATAGGCGTCTGTATTCACTCCAAAACTCTCCCTAAATTAGGGTAACAACAGGAACAACAGCAATTGAAAATCGTAAATAATAAGTACAACAAACAACAAGAAATAGCTTAGTACCTGTGGAACCTGAGATGTCAGTCGCACTATAATCTCATTCTGTGTGAAAGCCTATGCATGTTATATGAAGCTGGCATGTAAGCCTAAACATTCAGTCCATGTGCTATTTACAAATTGTGCTTTTCCTTTATGCATATGCATTTGAGGGAGGATAATAAAAAATGTCTGTGTGGATGTCTGTGTGAAGTGCAACTGATTACACATTTATTCACTACAAGACAGATTGATTTTGTTTGAGCAATGATTGGCAGCCAGGTTTACACATTATTTTCCTCCTCCCAACATCAAGTGCAAATCAGCCATGGCAGTTGAGTAGAAGTGATTGCCTCGTCTCTGTTTCACTAATGGTATAGGATTGCATTTATTACTATGGTGGCAAGATTTTTGTCCCCCTATCTTGGGGTTTGGATATTGTACATATAGTGGATTGATTATATACATACATAATGTTGCTTCAAAACTTGTGAGCCCTTTAGCATTTGCTACATTTTTGTATAAATCTATAAACCACACCTACTCCTAAATGTAGACACAAATACATGGTCATTTATTTATTGAGGAATATCACATATCTGTGAGCAAAAGTAAGTGGACCTCTAGGATTAGGAATTAATTTGAAGGTGAAAACAGAGTCAGGTGTTTTGAATCAATGTGATGACAATCAGGTGTGAGTAGGTACCCTGTTGATTTTAAAGAACAGGATCTATCAAAAATTTGTGGAGGTGTATCATGTTTCTGAGGAATCCAGAAACTTAGTTGTTGATACGTGTCAGGCTGGACATGGTTACAAAACCATCTCTAAATTGTTTGGGCTCCATCAAAACACAGACAGATTGAGTACAAATGCTACTCTATCCAGGAGTGGTTGACCTACAAAGCTTACTACAAGAGCAAGGCGTATAACAGTCCATAAGGTCACAAAGTAACCCAGGTTAACTTCTAAGCAACTAAATGACACTCACATTGGCTACTGTTAATCCTCATGAGCCCACACTGGGAAAACAATGAACAATAATGGTGTGCATGGCAGGAGAAAGGAGAAAGTCACAACTCTCTAATAGAACATTGCTGCTTGTCTGCAGTTTGTTAAAGATCAAATGGATAAGCCAGAAGGCTTCTGGGAAATGTTTTTTGGATGGATGAGACTAAAACAGAATATTTTGGTTTAAATGAGAACTGTTATTTGTTTGGAGAAAGGAAAACATTGCATTTCAGCATAAGAACCTTAATGGCCTGTTTTGCTGCATCTGGGCCATTACAGCTTACCATCATTGATGGAACAGTGAATTCTGAATTATAGCAGCAACATTTAAAGTAAAATTTGAAGGTGTTCATCTGTCCCTGAACAAAATCTCAAGAGAATGTTGGTCACGCAGAAAGACAACAACTCTAAGCACACATGTCATTCTACTAAAGAATGGTTAAAACAGAATGCAGTTAATGTTTTGGAAGGCCCCGTTCTAAGTCCTGACCTTAATACAATAAGAGTGTTATAGAAAACATTTAAGGAAACCTAAAAACATCCAACCAGTTGAAGCTGGTCTGGCTGACGTTCCTCCAAGCTGACATGCAGGACTTATCAAAAGTTACGAGAAACATTTAGTTGCAGTCATTTCTGTACAAGGGGGACACAACAATACTAAACCAAAGGTTCACATTCTCTTACCAATCAAAAGTATGTAAATATTGGTACAATAGGTTTAATGTTTTGTCTCGTTTGTGTAATTGGCTTCTCTTTCTCTACTTTTAGGACTAATGTGTAAATCTGATTATGTTTCAGGTCAAATTTATTCAGTAATATAAAATTCTAATGGGTTCTCAAACTTTCAAGCACTGCTGGATTAAACCATGCACTACCAATCAAAGAAGGAGGTCACCTCCTCTGTATGACCCTCATCATTTGACTGCCATTATTAACTGTTTACATTATTGTGTGAACATATTTGGATGCTTTTCTGATGTTTTTAAGGGGACATTAACATGCTTTTGTCAAATCTGACAAATGGGGATGTAGCGTCAAATGCACAGACTTTAAAGATGTGCTTACAGAATGACAGAGCTTATCTTCTACACAGTAGTGTTGTGATTAGTTGGTATCAAACCCATCACCCTATGAAAATTACAGACCTCTCTCATCTTTCTAACTAGGAGAACTTGCACAATCAGTGCCTGACTAATAGATATATATACATTTCAGAACTGACCAATATTTTGTATGCAGTGTCCTCTCCCTTGTGTAATAACAGCATGCACTCAAGTTGGCATGGACTCAACATGTCTGTTGATGATCCACGTTATCCCAGCATGATTTCACAGTATTCCAAAAAAGCATCTTGTGGTGCTGCTTAATGCTTGGCTTTCTTTGTCTTTCCCATGTGGCCCATTTAATGCTTGATGGGGTTTAGGTAAGGTTACCATTGAGGAAAGTCCATGACAGTCAGAACTCCAGTGGCCTCCAGTGTACTGTATCTCAAGCCCTGAGTATGTAACTGCCTTGCTTGAGGATTTTAAGCTACATTGTAATATTATAGCTATTGTGATATCTACAGTGACTGCTAATGTACTGTATATATTGAATAAAATGAGTGAAAAAATCAACATCCTGCATCCACATGTTTAAAAAGCTAGTTATCAATTCCACTTTCATGTAAACTCTCAACTACTTTTAAATCATTTTGATTCACACAGGACCAGAGTTTTGCTGTCATCAAGGCATAAATAACATGTATGCAAAATATGTAATTATTCTAAATGTGAAAGTAATTGGATTCAGAGGTTTACATGGAGATTATCCTGTCTTTAATGGATTATTAAATGGATTATCCAGCTTATTTGATTTGGCACTGGCTTTAGTCGGTGTGCTGTTTTATAATTTAGGTGCTTGTATTAGGACTAATAATGGATAATAAAGCTATACTTGCACTTTTTTTCTTCAGACATTTTATTCATGAAAATAAAAATGACACTGGGCTTTAAGGTCTAGTTATGTATGATTTTAGAGGTACTCTAATATTTAATATATCTTAAGAATTGGATCGTTTGAATTGTATGTGTACGTGTGTTAATTTAGGATCATTCTTGGTCTCTTCTCTCAGGTGAGCGTTGTGAGTTTGACTGGCGTGCTGGACGTTGTGTAGCAGGTGTTTGTCATAATGGTGGAACATGCCATGAGCTTTCGGGTGGAGGTTTCCGTTGTGAGTGCCCAGCTGGTGGCTATGAGAAACCCTACTGCTCCATCAGCACACGCTCCTTCCCTCCAAAATCCTTCATCATGTTCAGGGGACTGCGCCAGAGATTCCACTTGTCCATCTCTCTCTCGTGAGTACTCGTACATTTGTCAAATACACCCATCACCACCAACATACGAACACGTGTATTTTGTCTCTCTAAAGGCATTTGGCCTAACCGAATGATATCTCTCACTCTGACTCTCTCACCCTGTCCTTTCTGTTTCATTGAGCCATGGTGCTTTTTTGCTTTCTGTCGCTTTGATCTTCTATCTCGCTGACTCTCTTCTCTTTCATCATCATGCCTTGTTCTTCTCTCTCCTTCTGTGAAGGCTATACCCTAGCAGTCCTTGGTGATTGGACAAAGTTTGGTTGCTATAGTGCCAAGGGCATAAAATGGATGATGATTTTTAATCCCCATGTTGTTTGAAGCATTGGTATTTTATTTAGTAAATGCCAACAATAACTGAAATAGAGCAGCGCTCATTCTCGTCTCCCCAGGTAGACCAGAACATTTCCTATTTGTTTTCTCTTCTCCATCTCAAGCTCTTTCCTTCTGTATTAACCTTTGCTTTATAATACCTTCAATCTCTTTCATACAAACACATTGCTAGACATACCCCCAAGTGACTTTCTTCAGACAGCTCACTCACTTCTACATGTTCCACAGAAGCATGCCTGCAATATCCATTACATCAACTAGAACACAGAAGAATACACACAGAGCTTGTATAATTTCAAAAGCAATAAGGTCTGGTTCATAACACCACTTCAGTTCTTCATGTAAAAAGAGCTTGGGTTAACTTTGTTCTTTTGTCTGATCTGGCAGTTGGTTAACCAGCTCAAATTGGTGTAACATGATTGCTAACTAAACTGAATAAAATATGACTAGGCATAAGCCCTGTAACCAGGCCCAAGATTTTATACTTGCTGTAACAGCTGTTGTTCCATCCTTGTGTGTTTTACAGGTTTGCCACTTTGGAGACCAATGGGCTGCTGTTTTATAATGGCCGCTTTAATGAGAAGCATGACTTCCTGGCTTTGGAAATACTAGACGGACAAGTGGTGCTGAAATACTCCACAGGTGTGTGTGTGTGTGTGTGTGTGTGGTGTGTGTGTGTGTGTGTGTGTGTGTGTGTGTGTGTGTGTGTGTGTGTGTGGTCTGTGTGTGTGTCTGTGTTTTTGTGTACCATGTTGATATTACATTGTTGGGGACAAAACGTCTCCACGTTGTAATATAAAATGTCCCCACAAAGATAAAAACATGTGACATATTTGATAATGTGGGGACTTTTTGCTGCTCCCCGCGAGGAAAACTGTCTTTTTTTACAGAAACTGCAATGCTATTTTGAAAAAACAAGAGAGTCAAAAGATTTACTTTAGGTTACTGAGTTTACTGTTAGGGGTACAGTGGGGCAAAAAAGTATTTACTCAGCCACTGATTGTGCAAGTTCTCCTACTTAGACAGATGAGAGAGGTCTGTAATTTTCATCATAGGTACACTTCAACTATGAGAGACAAAATGAGAAAGAAAAAAATCCAGGAAATCACATTGTAGGATTTTTAAATAATTTAATTGTAAATTATTGTAGAAAATAAGTATTTGGTCAATCACAAAAGTTCAACTCAATACTTTGTAACATAACCTTTGTTGGCAATGACAGAGGTCAAACATTTCCTGTAAGTCTTCACCAGGTTTGCACACACTGTAGCTTTTATTTTGGCCCATTCCTCCATGCAGATCTCCTCTAGAGCAGTGATGTTTTGGGGCAACACAGACTTTCAACTCCCTCCACAACTTTTCTATGGGGTTGAGGTCTGGAGACTGGATAGGCCACTAAAGGGCCTTGAAACACTTTTTACGGAGCCACCTCTTTGTTGCCTGAGCGGTGTGTTTGGGATCATTGTCATGCTGCAAGACCCATCCATGTTCCATCTTCAATGTTCTCACTGATGGAAGGAGGTTTTGTCTTAAAATTTCACGATACATGGCCCCGTTCATTCTTCCCTTAACATGGATCAGTTGTCCTGTCCCCTTTGCAGAAAAACAGCCCCAAAGCATGATGTTTCTACCCCCATGCTTCACAGTAGGTATGGTGTTCTTAGGATGCAACTCAGCATTCTTCTTCCTCCAAACACGAAGAGTTGAGTTTTTACTAAACAGTTCTATTTTGGTTTCATCTGATCACATGATATTCTCCCAATCCTCTTCTGGATCATCCATATGCTCTCTGGCAAACTTCAGACGGGCCTGGACATGTACTGGCTTAAGCAGGGAGACACGCCTGGCACTGCAGGATCTGAGTCCCTCACGGCATAGTGTGTTACTTATGGTAGCCTTTGTTACTTTGGTCCCAGCTCTCTGCAGGTCATTCATCAGGTCCCTCCGTGTAGTTCTGAAATTTTCGCTCACCGATCATTTTCTCATGATCATTTTGACCCCACGGGATGAGATCTTGCCCTGGATCGAGGGAAATTATCAAAGGTCTTGTATGTCTTACAATTGCTCCCACAGTTGATTTATTCACACCAACCTGCTTGCCTATTGTAGATTCACTCTTCCCAGCCTGGTGCAGGTCTACAATTTTCTTCCTGGTGTCCTTCAACAGCTTTTTGGTCTTGTCCATAGTTGAGTTTGTAGTCTGTTTGAGGCTGTGGACAGGTTTTCTATTATACAGATAACGAGGTCAAACAGGTGCCATTAATACAGGTAACAAGTGGAGGACAGAAGAGCTTCTTAAAGAAGAGGTTACAGATCTGAGAGCCATAAATCTTGCTTGTTTGTATTTTTCATCATGATTTACAATTAAATTCTTTAAAAATCTTACAATGTGATTTCCTGGATTTGTTTTCTCATTTTGTCTCTCATAGTTGAAGTGTACCTATGATGAAAATTACAGACCTCTCTCATCTTTCTAAGTAGGAGAACTTGTACAATCAGTGGCTGACTAAATACTTTTTTGCCCCTACTTTTTTAGGTGGAGCACATTAGTAATCATTACGTCAATGGAAAGTGTGTGTGTGTTTGTGTGTGTGTGTGTGTGTGTGTGTGTGTATATGTGTTCCCCTTTTCGTTTTGAAAAATGACAATTTTCTAGTCCCAAACTGGCCAGGACACTGGATCCTCTGGGTAGTCAGTCTGACTGTTCCTCCCAGTGGAATGAGCCTCATCTCAGTCTTGCCTACTACATAGAGTACAAAATGCACTATATAGATGTGTGGCAACATTTTTTGTACTCTGTGTTAAAAAAGGTCCTCCTTTTTAAAATGCTTTGTTTGTGCTTTGTTTCTGAGTGTTTTTTTTTATTTGCTGGGCTTTAAACTACATAATTACCCATTCTAGCTGCACACCAGATCACATGTGGAGACCAGAAATAACAGTTTCAGCTTAATTTCCTTTAAAGCTGTCAAAAGCTCAAATAAAGTCCATTCTGCATACGCTCCTAACAGTTCCATTAACTGTAAATTTGTGCTTCATTGCTTATAAAATATGCTGTTCTTTCTTGTTACTTTTTTTCATGATTACAGTAGTACCTCAGTGGTCGTGGTTAATTTGTTCCAGAAGGCTTGTCGTGTACCGAAATGAATATTGGATGTAAATGTAAATTGAATTAATCCGTTCCAGACCTCAAAAAAATCCACACTGTATAAGGCAGTATATGCATTAATGGAGTTGCATTGTACAGGTGCTCCCTGATTTAAGATGGGGATATGTTCCAGCAAATCCATCATAAGTTAAATGTAACATGAGTTTATGAGTTTAATATAGTATAACCTACAGTTGGCCAAAATCATTAACACAAAGATTAATAATGTGTTTAAAAATCTCATGTGTAATTTAGTGAGTAATGATTGAAAGAGATTGAAATTGAAAGTGAAAAGTAAAAGCAAAACACTTACTCTATTGGTGAACTAGGGATGCTAGCATAGCTAGCTAACTGCAGTCTGTGTTCTGGAGCAGTCAGTTGGTGTTTTCCTTTTGGTTTTCTCTTATAATTAACCTTTTTAGAACCCATGTAGATTTATTTGCACTAATAATACAGTACTGTAGATGTAAAAATAAAGAAAAACATGACAAACACAGCGGATAGCTTCACTGAGCAAGGGTTATTGTGAATCTGAATCACTGAATTACTGTGTACTGAATCGTGAATCATGAATCATGAATTGAGTTTCTGCCGAGTATCGAGCAAATGACGACAGCCAAGACAAATTTTTCTAGTCAAGATGAGTCGTGAACCGAATTCAGAAAGTTCTGAGGCGTAACCAATGTAACACTGTAAGTCAATTTCCGAACTTGTGGCTCATCTCGAAATCTCTGCACAAAATCTCTGTAACCATAGTAACCCTATCCCCTATGTATCTCTGAAAACTGTCTCTGAGGTACCACTGTATTATTATTATTATTACTATTACTACTGCTGCTGCTATTTTTATTGTATTATTGTGTAAGCTTGATGACCTATGTGTGACCTTTGTCCCAGGTGAATCATCCACACAGGTGAGCCCATACCTGCCTGGAGGAGTGAGTGATGGGAACTGGCACACTGTCCATATTCATTACTATAACAAGGTCAGTGTTGGTGTGTGTACATTAGTTGCACTTTTTCCCTTGACACAATACCAGTACAGCCAATAAAACTGGCTCTTGTTGAGGGATGAAGTAAATCTTTTAAGACCTTTATTTTGTTTACAGCAGTTTAAGAGCTGAACCATTACATAATCTGATGTAGGAGTTTATGAATGTACAATATTAAAAATAGTAGCAGCTGTGCAGCTTAACTTTTGGCTTTGAGAACCTACTTTTGTTTTATGTAACAAGTCAAGATCCTCAGTATCAATACATGGCACAAACACAATGATATAGACAAAAGCTGGGGGAAAAAACAAAAAAAGGTTGTTTGTTAGATATTTGTGTGTAGCTGCTCAAATGAAGTTTTGAAGAAATTAGAATTAACAACATGACATTCATATGCTTTTCTCCTGTTCATTAAATAATTATTTAAACCCACATATGATGACGAATTCAGGCTTTAAGATTTTAAAATAAAAGTACCATACGTATTTGTGGAACAAGGCTGTTGAAAAATGTTTAATCTATATAAAAGTTCATATGAAGTGTAGCTATGTAATTCATATCTCTGCGTGCGTGGGTCTTGAGAACCAAATTAGAGCATAACAACTGGAATTTGGAATAAATGGTAAATTTGACCTTGCTGAGACATTTGGCACATCCCTATAACTAAGTGCTTCCATAAGGAATATTTATTTTTAGAATTAACCCTTAAGGACTGTTTATATAAAATTCATTCTGAACCTATCTGTGGTGGTTCATGTTTCATAGGACTGAATGAGTTTCCTTTAATACTGAAGTTAAGGTTAGGGTTAAGTACTACCTAAGTATGATAATATTCAAGTTAATAAGAATACCTGTAAAAGATGTGTGTGTGTGTGTGTTGCAGCCCAAGCGGACTTTGAGTGGTGAGGTGCAGGGCCCGTCAGATGAAAAGGTCGCAGTTGTGAGTGTGGATGACTGTGACACTGCCATCTCACTGAGGTTTGGTATTCAGCTGGGGAACTATAGCTGTGCAGCACAGGGCAAACAGAGCAGCAGTAAAAAGTGAGTACACAACTACACACTCACATACGTCGACATAAAGACCCTGCCAATGTCTTCATGAGCAATAATTTCAATCTCATACTCAATCTTTTTCTTTCTGTTAGATCTTTGGATCTGACTGGGCCATTATTTCTGGGTGGAGTGCCAAACGTACCCGACAATTTTCCATTCGGAGCGAGGGAATTTATTGGCTGTATGAAGGACCTACACATTGATAACAAACCAGTGGACATGGCAGTATATGTAGCTAACAATGGCACTTTGCCAGGTCTGTGTCAGTTTTGGTGTGTTTACATTACATTTAGTAGATATTCTTATCCAGAGAGACATGCAACTGATAGTCATATTCTATGTTTCTGCATTTATATGACTTAAAACAGATTTTCACTCAATATGTAGGTAAAGAGAACTAAAATAAAGAAATGGGACAAACATATTACACTTGGTCATTTATTTATTGAGGAAATTGGTCCAACATTACATAACTGCGAGTGAAAAAAATATGTGAACCATTTGTTCAGTATCTGGTGTGACCACCTTCTGTAACAATGACTGCAACTAAACATTTCCGGTGACAGTTGATCAGTCCTGCACATTGGCTTGGAGGAATGTTAGCCAGTTCCTTCATACAGAACAGCTTCAACTCTGCTTGTTGGTGGGTTTCTTCACAAGAACTGCTTGACGTCCTTTCACAGCATTGCTATTGGATTAAGGTCAAGACATTGATCATGTCATTAGAAATAATTAACTTTATTCTTCTTTAACCATACTTTGGTACAATGACTTCTGTGCTTAGGGTCGTTGTCTTGCTGCATGACCCACATTCTCTTGAGATTCAGACCAGGGACAGATCCAAACATTTTACTTTAACACTTGCTGCTGTAATTCAGAATTCATTGTTCCATCAGTGATGACACATCATTCTGGCCCAGATGCAGCAAAACAGGCCCAAACCATGTTACTGCCACAGTTCCAGCCCCACACATGATGCTCATCCGCTGCAGCTTCACTCAAGCTGCTTCCGTCATAAGCTCAAGCCCCATCATACCCAGGCCACTTAATGCCGATGTGCATATTTTACGTTTTGTTTTGAAGTATGACTCCATGACTTTAGTTTCATTCTTAGATTTATCTTCTACGCCGCCCAAGGAGGTTGGGTCCCTTTTTGAGTCTTGGTCCTCCCAAGGTTTCTTCCTCATAACACTTAGGGACTTTTTCCTTGCCACTGTCGCCCTAGGCTTGCTCAATTTGGGATTGGACGTAGATATTAGGAGATAATCTAAACTTGTAAAGTTGCTTTGAGACAATGCTCCATTGTAAAAAGCACTATATAAATAAATCTGACTTGACTTGACTTGACCATGTTTCATAGATGGGATAAGGTTCTTATGCTGTATTGAAGGGTGTTCTTTTCTCCAGACATAACTTTTCTCATTGAATTAAAACAAATTCCAATTTGGTTTCACTTGTCTACAGAACATTTTTCCAGTAGTCTTTTGGCTTGTCCACAGGATCTTTTAATCTCCTATTGGCCAATGTGAGAGATCCCTTTAGCTGTTTAGATGTTACCCTGGGTTTCTTTGTGGCCTTGCAGACTATTTCATGCCTTGCTTTTGGAGTGATCTTTGTTGGTCATCCACTTCTGAATAGTGTTAACAATTGTCTTGAATTTCCTGCAATCTGTCTGATTATCTGTGTGTGGAGTGCAGATGGGTTTGTAACCTTTTACAGATTAATTAGCATAATTCTTTTTCTGAGGTCATTTTCTTCAATAAATAAATAAATGACCAAGTGTATTATTTTTGTGTCCTGTATTTTGGTTCCCTTTATCTACTTTTAGGACTTGTGTGCAAATCTGATGGTGTTGTAGGTCATATTTATGCAGAAATATAGAAAATTCTAAAGGTTTCACAAACTTTCAAGCACCCCTGTAGCTATCGGTGTTGTTATGTGTATGGTGTCCTTTAACATAACGTCTTTTTTCTGGTGCTGGTAGGCTGTAGTGCCAAGCTGCCATTCTGTAAGTCCAACCCATGCCAGAATGGGGGAACATGCAGAGTGAGCTGGGAAACGTTTTCCTGTGACTGCCCACTAGGGTTCGGAGGCAAGGACTGCAGCCATGGTGAGAAAGAACAAACACACACAGCTTTTGTTATCTTGTCAGAGCTCTTGGCACAGTTGGTCACACGGGCTATTATTATACACAGGTTACTTGTGCAGCCTATCCAGTGTGAATTGGTTGTCATTTTTGCTAGTAGTCAGCTAGTTAACATGAGCAAGCCTAAATGTAGCTGTTGAAAAAACTCTATACTTGTGTAAATAAATTAGTACATTAGTACGCAGTAACGTTATGATGTATGTTTACACTGAAGGATGTCTTAAAAGCTATTCTTGCCTTAATAAAGTGCTTCTACAACACAGTTTCCTCCAAAATATAGCACATCTGCCTGTTATTTTTATATTAGACATGATTTTTTTCTGATAATTCAGAATAATTAAAATGTCTTTATAGTTAATTACACAACTTTCCAGTTGATGGCATTTGGTGCATATGGCATGACATATTCAGGAGATCAGTTGGCGTCACGCTGCATGAGGCTAGACATCTTGCCTTCTGTTACCAAAACAAACACAGCGGGCTGATAGACGGATAGACAATTAGACAGTTTGGATGGCTTGTGTTAAAATATTAGTGTGGTGATATTAGGTGATGGTTCTGATTTAAGAGCAACCCATTAATAACTCAACTCTCACCATCCACAGTTATGCCCCACCCCCACCGTTTCCTTGGAAACAGTGCACTGTGGTGGGATTTGAAGAATGATGTCACCATCAGCACTCCCTGGTACATGGGACTGGTGTTCCGCACGCGAGCCAAAGACGGAGTGCTTCTGCAGGCACAGGCCGAGCAGTACACACACTTAATTTTCCAGGTGTGTAGTCTCTTTTACACACCAAAACACACACACATGCAAATTGTTTGATTTTTCAAAAGAAGGTTTTTCAAAAAAAAAGTTTTGACGACCAGCAAAATGTCCCCACAAGTTTTAAATGTTGGATCCTTCTATGCTTCTGGAAACATTTTGGTCCTCACAATGATATATAAATCACACACATATACAAACAAACACATAAACAGTACAAAATTACCCCTGTATATTGCTATTCATACGTGGATATTTATGCAGGGTGGCACATTGGTACAGTGGCCCAGCGACCTGGGTTTGAGTCCTGGGCCGGCTGCTGCCTGTCTGGATGTTGGCTGTTCTCTCGGTGTCTATGTTGGTCTTCTCCAGACACTCCAGTTTTCCTCGCACATTCCAAAGACAAGCGATTCACCTCATGACTCTAAAATTGTTGAAGTGCCCCTATTAACTGAATTAGTTAACTGGGTCTGGGGGATTCTTCTGCTTTCATGTGGATGTATATGTGCACATGTATATCAAAATGCTTCCGTAGTATTTTTATTTCACCTATGTGTTTTATACGCTTTTATTTCAATTGGTTAAATTTCAGATTAAATATCCCTCGCACAGTTTGGTAACTTTTAATATAAATGGGATTTACAACCTTGTAAAACCTTAACCTATTTACAGATTTTTTTGCGCAGGAGAGCCAGTGCCTAGCCGTCGACACAGGGCACAAGGCAAGAACTACTGTAGACAGGGTGCCAAAAAGTCATAGGGCACATACACTCATACTCACACTCACACACTAAGGAGCATTTTGGAAACACCAGTTATCCTAACACACATGCCTTTGGAATGTGGGAGGAAAGCGAATTACCTGGAGAAAACCCACGCATTCATGAGAAGAACATGCAAACTCCATATAGGCGGAGCCTAAATGAATACCATGCTGGGTAAACTGAAGAATCTTAAAGATAGGATTACACAAACCATTGTAATTGAATGTTGATCATGACTTTTGATGTCCTGTAATATTGAAAATGACGTGATATTGAGCTTAGTAAAAGCTAGTTAAGTGGCTGGCATTTTTTGGTCTAATTTTCAATCTTTTACTCTGTTGCATTAAATCGAAAGCTGTCTGCTTGATTGCATACTGCAATGGTTTATTTATTGATTTCTTTAAATCTAACTGTGTACAAGAAGACATCTGCAAGATTCATTAAATCAGTGTGATTAAAGACAAATGTAAATCTGTTATCACTAACACTTGATGTGTGATGCATGAACACTGGTGTTGTACTGAGGAATGTTTACAAATATAGCTCACAGGTGGGCAGCTGGTATTCTCTGTGTCACGGAGATCTGCACAGCCTGTGCGCTTGCGACTCGACCAGGTGCAGGTGTGTGATGGCCGCTGGCATGACCTGCAGCTTGAGCTTCGAGACATCCGCAGTGGACGAGAGACGCGCTACATAGCGACTGTCAGACTGGACTTTGGATTGTACCAGGTACACCCATTCAAATGCTTATGTGGTCCTCCAGTATATATCCTCCAGTGGGAGGTGACTTGTGAACACGCACACACACAAATTTACACTTTATAGCCAAAAATTTGTGGACACCCAAAATTACTTTCAGAAGCATAGATACTACTATGAACTTCACCCCACCAACATTACAACTGCCTTTAATCTTCTGAGAAAGCATTTCTCTAGATTAGATTTTGTTGCATGTCTGTCACGTCTCTCACTGATGTTGGGCGATAAACCCTGGCTTACAGTTGGCATTCCAATTAACCTCAAATGTATCTGATGTAGTTAAGACCAAGGCTTTGTATAAGCCAGTCAAGATCTTAAATAAAGTTGGGAAGCGATATCTTAATGAACATTACCATGGGTGGGCAGGGGAGAAAACTGACTTGCTGGGGAAGTGAACACACTGAAGAGAGTCACTACGGCATTCAGTAAAACCTATTATACTGCCACTTTTTGTCAGTAGGGATTCCAACCTGTTAGCAGTGACAGCAATTATGTTCACAAATGTTCAGAAGAGGTGTTCTCAAATGTTTGGTCATAAATATGAAATATGCAGTCACCAGTTTCCTTTGATGGAGTATGTTTGATGCAATGTGTTAGACTGCGTTTTTCCTTGCCACTGTCACCCTAGGCTTGCTCAATTTGTGATTGGGTGTAGATATTAGGAGATAATCTAAAATTGTAAAGTTGCTTTGAGACAATGCTGCATTGTAAAAAAGCGCTATATAAATAAATCTGACATGACTTGACTTGCACAAATGTACATTATATAGACAAAAGTTTGAGAACACCCCAAAAAATTACATCCAAAACATGGGTATTAGTATGGAGTTTGTGACCCACCTTTGCTGCTACAACAGTCTTTGTTCTTCTAAAAGGGCTTTCCAATAGAGTTTGGAACATGACTGTGCAGTCATGTTCTGACATTAGACAAAAAGCCCTGGGTCACTTTTGTCATTCCATTTCATTTTCAAGATGTCTGATAGATTCGAGGTCAAGGTTCTGTGCAAGCCAGCCAAGTTCTTAATCGATTTTGGCAAATTTCACTCTTTATGGACTTTGTTTAAAGCCAGCAAGGCAGGGCAGAAAGTTGATGATATGAGTGGTAGTAATACTGAGACTTTGGTATACAACCCATTCTACTGCCACTGTTTGTCTATGGAGAATCCAGAAATATATTCTTTATGTTATGAATATGTTACAAGTTAGTGTGGCTGAAATAGCAGAGCTCACTAATTAGAAGGGCTGTCCACAAACCTTTATGTGTGTAATGTGTCTTATTCGTATGTATAATGCAAATAAAGTGTCGTACATTTAAAAAACAAAATAGATCTTGTAAATAATTGCTGTTATTTACCAAATCCTTGTCTTGTTTTGAGTACCTGTTTCATATTATTAAAGCTAATTCATAATCCTGAATGCTGTATTTCCATCATCTAATTACAACACCACTACAGAGTCAAGTATGTCAAGTGGCTTCACATCCAAATGTGCTTGTTGAACATCCAAATTATTGCACATTAATATGAAGTAGCACCTATGACAGTCTTTTCCTGATACTTCACCAAATTTTGGAACATGATTTCAGGTATTTCCTTCATTCAGCCACCAGAACATTGGTGGGTGCAGGCACTGGTGTTAGGAGATAAAAAGGTGCTCTGTCTGATTGAAGTCAAGGACCTGTGAGGCCAGTCAAAATCTTCCACAGCAACCCCTATTTTGTGCACAGGGGCAGTATCATGCTAAAACAGAACTGCACTTTCCACAAATTGATTCTACAAAGACGTAAACACACAGTTCAGTAGTATACCATTGTATACTGCAAAATTAAGAGTTCCCCTCACTAAAATTAAGTAAAACCTGAACCGTGAAAGGTCAAGTTCCTTCTCCATTAAATCTAACACTGGGCAGCATTTGGGTGGATAGCATTCCCAAGCCAAATCTACGTTAGTAATTCAGACAGATAATTTCCAATGTATGTCCATTTGACTATTGCCATTGAACCATCTCAAGTTTATTTCACCTGCTCAGCCATGGGACAGAACTTCAGAAGTTCAGAACTTGGTAGTGAGTGTTGCAGCTAAAGATAGACACAGCAGTTGGTTCTTCCATTGTGTAAGTGGCTGATTGCTTCATGGGTGACCTATTGTCATGCCTAAATGTTTCCACTTTACAATAACAGTACTTGGATGAAATCCACAATCCTCTAGTCTTAAGTCTTTCCTCAGTCTCAATATTTCAGCAATGAATCCAGCATTAAATAATCAGTGTTATTGACTCTGGAAGGCACACATGACTGAAATCACTGCAGTGTGTGTCTCACCATTTATATAAAAGCATACAAAACTGTCCAAACATGGCTTCAAAACTGACCTTGCAAATAAACTATTGACATAACTGGTCTCCTCATCAACATTTTCATGTCTATGACCATGAAAAATCACTTAACCGCAAGACTGCAAAAATGACATTATACTCCATATATTATATGCTTAAACTTCACATGAATTATCCACTATACATCTGCCCATTGCATTAATATTACGTAGCTGTAATATGAGGATATGGTCAACATGACTGCAGCACTTAGATACCTCATGATCTTGCACAAACAATGCCCCATTTCTCATTACTGCTTATACAAGTCATGCTTTATCAGAATTAAAACCCCTAATGGCTTCCATTTAAATTTATTGCTCCACTTTACCTCTCACATTCTCTCGTTTCTCGACTCTCACAGGGGACTGTAATGGTGGGCAGTGAAATTCATGGACTGAAGGTGAAGCACCTGCATGTGGGCGGAGTTTTAGGATCTGGAGAGGTGCAGAGTGGGATACGTGGATGTATACAGGTCTGGCATTTATGATTTTCATTTTTTCATAAGACTTTTTTTGCAATCTTTCAAATGCCTTGGGTGAATAATTAGGAAAGACAACTTCTAATTGGATTATTAATATGACACTGCTGCAGTGTAATCAATACAGTATTGTAAAAACAGGTTTGATTATAGGAATGCTAACGTAATGGTTAATCATGGCATCAGTAGCATGTCTGATTATCACAAGCAGCAGTCTCAGCATGTTCTTCTGTTCTGTTGAGACTCAACACATTTGCACCTCCTTCAAATCTGAAGGTAAAGTTAACAAGCGTGAGCACCATGTTTCTTTGTATTTACTGATGGCATGAGCAAAAACATATATGACATACCATGAACAAAGGTGTCTAACAATTACAGAGAACAAATGAGTAAGCAGCCACAATTTATTGCCCAGGCATTGATGAGATCTTTGTTGGGAAGTGTTAATGGTAACATATTTGACACAATATTGACTTTTGCATTTAATCCAAACTGCTCTAGGGTAGCAAAATACAATACAATGCAAGTAAAGCAAGTTTAGCAGTGCAGAGCAAAGTGCAGGGACAGTGTTATCAATCACTACATATACATTCATATGAGTCTTAGTGGTGTATTGTAGACTGCAAAAATGAATGTCAGTCCTTTTGCTGTAATTATGCATCAGTTTCAGGAGAAAAGGGAGTCTTTCTCTGATACTGTGCTGCTGTGTGTGTTTATGTTGTACAAATCACCCTGTATGTGACAGATTATGAGCACCTGTTACTTGACATTTAGCAACGGGAGTGTCGACCATTGTGCAAAATTCACTCTTCGACATTCATTGTGGTCTCATCTGCTTAATTTATCTTTTACACGGGATTTTCACTTGTCTACAGAAATTAAGGGTGCGTTTATATCTGTAGCTTGGTTGAATTACAGTACTGTGCAAAAGTCTTAGGCCACCATTAGATTTGCTGTTTTAGCAATGGTATAATGACCATATTTATAATGGTCTATATATAATGTGTTGTCAATGATTGGACCCAAAAATGTCTTGTGTAATTTGGATTCGTCACTCCATAGCACTCTTTTCCAGCGATCTTCATTCTACTCTTTGTGAGCTTTAGCATATCTTAGATTTTTCACGCTGTTCCCCTTCTGGCTGCTACCCTTCTTTAAAGATCATTGCTTATCAAGCTTCTTGGGACTGTATTCTGGTCAACTTCCTGATGAAGCTGCCAGATACTGCTATTGCTATTGCTAAGTGTAAGGAGAGCTCATACTAAATATTTTCCACTGTAGCCTATAGAAGCTATTTTTTTCTAATTATTTTGGTTAATACTGCATACACATTTCCTGTAATTCTCTGGTTGTATTGTAATAAAGAGACTGAGAAATAAGTATATGTGGTCATTATACCATTTCTAAAACAATGGTATAGCTAATCTAATGGTGGCTTAAGACTTATGCACAGTACTGTATGTTTATGACACATGTCATTAAATGTGTTTACATTTACATTTACAGCATTTAGCAGACGCCCTTATCCAGAGCGACTTACAATTGATACAGTCTTACAATCCAAGCAATTGTGGGTTAAGGGTCTTGCTCGAGGACCCAACAGTGGCAGTTTGGCTGAGGTGGGATTTGAACCCTGGACCTTCTGGTTCATCCTGCACCTTAACCACTAGGCCACCACAGTCCCACCTCCCACAGTCCCAGTGTTGCCACCTCCAAACACCCATTCTGGAGAAGTATTAGCACACATTAAGCTATAAGTGGAACAAAAACTGGTGCTTCCTTAAACCAATGTTAGTAAAACTATTGGTGCACCTACTCACACATTTTTGAAAAATAATTTGTGTTTCTCAAACCATATGTGAAACAGGTAATGGCCCCGAGGGCAGTTTCGTGCTGGTACACAACAGCCTTGATTTTCTTCAGGAAATACACTTCTCTAGTTTTCTTTGTTGTGTTTGTCTAGTGATCTATTTTTGCTTGTCTTCTTTATGTTTGTCTGTTTTCCCCCTCTTTGTGACACTGCCTTTATTGCTACATGGGCAATGTGGAAACATTAACAAAATATTGTGTCCTTCCATGAAAGGGTAGAGACACCTAAATAAAGACGTAACAATACATCCTATGAAGTGTGCACATCCATTAGCAAACTACATGGTGTTTTTATACATGCTGTTTAGTTTGGTGTATTTAGAAATACTCTATTAACATAAATACTTATTCTGTATTCTGGATACCTGAACACATGTATTTCATTTACTGCTTAAACCTGCACACATCTGAAAAGATGTACTTACAGATAAGCTGAATTTATAACTATTATTGAAGGATTCATGAAAAGAATAAATGTTTAGTTTGTGCATGAAAAACTGACCTTAAGGCTTCCATTGCAAATAAGCTTCAAGTCAGTGTGTTTTCCAGTCATTTTTGAAACATAATTATAGATGACGGCTAAGCAATGAAGCATGCAGTTTCAAACTGTGATAGCATTAGGTGAACATTCATTTCGGTATTCTTTAATTAATGTAGTGCAATAACAATAACTACTTTCCTTTAAAGCATACAAAGCTTGTTGTTACATCCATCTCAGTTTGCATTTACTTATGTTTATACACAGTCAGTGTTTGGTGTGCAGAATATGTTCTAGATATAATTTACTGCTAATTAATTAAATGATAGCTCTTAAAGTAGAATCTGCAAACATCAAGGAAATTTCAGTTGCAGTGTATTTGTAATGATTACCGAAGCTGTGTGTTTGCAGGGGGTACGCTTAGGAGTGCGTCCTGATTCCCCTGCTTTGCCCCGTCCCACCAAATCTGTCAAAGTGGAGACTGGCTGTAATGTTGCCAACACCTGCAGCTCGTCCTCATGCCCCGGCCACAGTCAATGTACTGATGAATGGGAACGCCACATCTGTATTTGCGAACCAGGTAAAAATGTGTATGTGTATGTGTGTGTATGTGTGTGTATGTACAGTGAGGCAAAAAAGTATTTAGTCAATCACTGATTGTGCAGTTCTCCTACTTAGAAAGATGAGAGAGGTCTGTAATTTTCATCATAGCTACACTTCAACTATGAGAGACAAAATGAGAAAAAATCCAGGAAATCACATTGTAGGATTTTTAAAGAATTTAATTGTAAATTATGGTGGAAAATAAGTATTTGGTCAATAATTTGGTTCAACTCAATACTTTGTAACATAACCTTTGTTGGCAATGACAGAGGTCAAACATTTTTCCTGTAAGTCTTCACCAGGTTTGGCACACACTGTAGCTGGAATTTTGGCCCATTCTCCATGCAGACCTCCTCTAGAGCAGTGATGTTTTGGGGCAACACGGACTTTCAACTCTCTCCACAAATTTTCTATGGGGCTGAGGTCTGGAGACTGGCTAGACACTCCAGGACCTTGAAATGCTTTTATGGAGCCATTCCTTCGGTGCCCGAGCAGTGTGTTTTGGGATCATTGTCATGCTGGAAGACCCAGCCACGTTCCATCTTCAATGCTCTCACTGATGGAAGGAGGTTTTGGCTTAAAATCTCACGATACATGGCCCCCATTTATTCTTTCCTTAACACGGATCAGTCGTCCTGTCCCCTTTGCAGAAAAACAGCCCCCAAAGCATGATGTTTCCCCCCCCATGCTTCACAGTAGGTATGGCGCAACTCAGCATTCTTCTTCCTTCAAACACGGCGAGTTGAGTTTTTACCAAAAAGTTCTATTTTGGTTTTTCAACTGACCCACATGATATTCTCCCAATCCTCATCTGGATCATCCATATGCTCTCTGGCAAAACTTCAGACGGGTCTGATGGTAGCCTTTGTTACTTTGGTCCCAGCTCTCTGCAGTCATTCATCAGGTCCTCCATGTAGTTCTGGGATTTTTGCTCACCGTTCTCATGATCATTTTGACCCCACGGGATGAGATCTTTGGATGAGATCCTCACAGATCGAGGGAGATTATCAATGGTCTTGTATGTCTTACAATTGCTCCCACAGTTGATTTATTCACACCAACCTGCTTGCCTATTGTAGATTCACTCTTTCCAGCCTGGTGCAGGTTTACAATTTTCTTCCTGGTGTCCTTGGACAGCTCTTTGGTCTTGGCCATGGTTCAGTTTGGAGTCTGACTGTTTGAGGCTGTGGACAGGTTTCTATTATACAGATAACGAGGCCAAACAGGTGCCATTAATACAGGTAATGAGTGGAGGACAGAAGAGCTTCTTAAAGAAGAAGTTACAGGTCTGTGAGAGCCATAAATCTTGCTTGTTTGTGGGTGACCAAATACTTACTTTCACCATGATTTACAATTAAATTCTTTACAAATTCTACAATGTGATTCCCTGGATTGTTTTTTCTCATTTTGTCTCTCATAGTTGAAGTGTACCTATGATGAAAATTACAGACCTGTCTCATCTTTCTAAGTCGAAGAACTTGCACAATCAGTGGCTGACTAAAGTGGGGCTTTATGTATGTGTGTATGTGTGTGTATGTGTGTGTGTGTGTGTGTGTGTGTGTGGGGGGGGGGGGTTGTTTGTTTCCAAAGGTTTTTGTATGACAGCATTGCCATGACACCTAAAGCATTCATTTTTATTAATCAGTGTACTATCAGCTAGCTCAAGATCCAAGTTTATGCCTTTAGAAGTGTATATTATTTATGAAAGATGAAACTTAGGACATGGAGTGCTAACTGCTGAGTGTTCCTCACCAATAAAAGTCAATACAAGTTTTCCATTTTTAATATAGTGCTGGTATCACTCAGAAAATTTGCCAATCCTGACATCATGAGCCAACTCTGCAAGCTTTTGCTGCCAAGCTATATTTATCATCACAGCTATGTTGGTGCCGTGCCCTGTGCTCACTTCAGCATTGTGTCTGTCAACATCACACACGCTCAAAGTATGAAAAATGTCAGTGGACTGAATTTTATGCCAAATACACCATATGATGTCACAATAATCCAACATTTTTTTACTGATCAGATTCTAAAATGTCAGCTGATTTGCTTGGGGCCATTTGAGCAGCAAGTTGTTGTTGCTTTGTATAAATATCATCTTCAACAATAGACGATTATATCGAGCCCAGCTTGAGTAAACAAACATTTGTTGACAACGGCTTATCAGGATTACTCTGAGATGATTCTGCATTGTGAGGCACTCTCAGGCTCACGTAATCTCCGAAACTGTGGAAAAAACAGTCATAGTGCTGGGGAAAAGCATTACACTGTTGTAGTGATCTTACTAATGTTCCCTGTAATCAGGCTGTGTGATCTTACATTGCAGTAATCACATTACAGTTACTCAGTCACAATAACTACCCCAACACTAAGCACTAAGCAGAGCTACATAAATGCAGTGTGTTCAAATTCATTAGGAGAATTTCCACTATAATGTATGATGTATTTTAATCCCCTAATCCAATATTCAAACCAATAACCCATTATAACCAATGGCCATTGGAAAAATAGTGGAAATAGACAGCGTTCTAAAAGGATGTTAAAACATGCTGTTGTTCAAGTAAAATTTCCAAGCTGATTTAAAGAGAAACGGTGCTTTCTCATGAGCATGTCTGTTTTACAGCCATTTTTTGTGTGTAACATTTTTGAGTCGTCAGAGTATATTAAGTCCAAGAATGCTGGCAAGGCTAAAGTTGAAGTGCATCAGAACAAAACTTGTGAACTTCAGAGAGGGTCATCTTTCTGTCTCATTAATAAAGATGAACCTATTCATTATTAAGCTGATAGAACACAGACAAGGAAGTACCTGAAGACAGAGGAGGAGGATGTTGGGATCCTGACAGCCCTAGAGCACACACAGAGTTCTCCTACATCCCCAAGCCCTAGTACTCACACAAGCATTTTTGAGTTGATAAGAAAGCACATATTCACGCACAGACACAAACGAACACTTCATCACTATGGTTATAAAGTTGCATCAGTAGTGTAAGTGTTAATAAGACTTCTCTCAAAAAGCCATCAAGACTGCAATAATGAACTCTAAATAATTCTCTCTCATCCCTCCATGCTGAATATACCCAGTGGTAATTAAATTCCCTATCCTTCCTCATCATCCTCACACGCACTCAAACACACAAGCCTCAGGCACACACCACAGCTCACACACATACAAACACAAAGAAACAAACACAAGTAGGCATCAGTGCACGTTTGCATAAACATTAAAAAAAAATACTCCAGTGTTTCACATCTAGTCAAAGAATTATTCTGGAAAACATGGTACTTTCTTAAATAAAAATTTTTGAAATGGAAAAAAGATATATTTTTTCAAATTAAATTATTTTAAATAATTTAATTATTAAATTATTTGTAACGAAACCAATTATCACAGTCATTGGATTGTGCTCATTTTAATCCCCACTGTTAAGTATGTTGGAGTGTCCAGAAATTCTTGGGACAGTTATGAGACTCTGAGAACCTTGTTAGGATGTTTGGTATCATGGACTCCATGAGATTTAAAGTGAAACTCTGGTTGCCTCTGCCCAAAATCTACAAATGTGTTGTGATTTGATTTTCCAAAAGGACAGTAATCCAAAACATACATCTACATCAAAACAAAAATGGCTCAATAGCTAGAGAATCAAACTTTTGACTTGGCCACCTCACTCGACCCACTGAAAACCTATGGAATAAGCTTCAGTGCAGACTCCAATTAAGAGCACACAGGTTTCTGGAAGAACCTGTATTGAGGAGTGCTCTCAAATTGGGAAGTTGTAGTCAATTCAGCAATTTAGTTGAAATATACCTATATCACTCAATATGCTTTGAATAAAATCTTTTGTCAGGTGCTTTGTGCCAGCTGTTGCCTGCACAGGTCTGACCTCAGATTCACTGATCCAAATCAAAGACTAATAGACTCCAGTACTGTTATGCTTACAAAGGAAGGTTGAACAATAATGTTTTTGTGACTGTTATGATTGTGATAACTATGAAAATATTTTTGATGAGGGTTTTGTGCTATATTTATATATGTACTAAATAAATTGTTAGTGTGAAGTGATTAACAACACAAAACATGCTGTATTTCATAGCCCCTTTACCCAAATTCTACTAATTATAAAGCTGACCATACTGAGATATACAGTGCTTTGCAAAAGTCTTAGGCCACCATGACACCATAAGTTATTAGAATACAGCCAGAAAATACAGGAGATTAAAAAGAACTGGCAGCTTCCTCCAGATGCCAAGTTGACCCTTTTACAGTTTGAAGAAGTCTGATCAAGAATGGTCTCTTTGGAAGGGATGGGAAGGGAAAAAATCATGAAAATACATATTTCCTGTATTTACTGTTTGTATCTTGATAAACAGACTGAGCAATAATTATATTTGCTCAGTATGCCATTGCTAAAACAACAAACCTAAGACTAAGACCTAAGACTAAGACTTTTGCACCTAAGACTTTTGCACAGTCCTGAATAGTTATGTAGATAAATAACTCTGTGACTTTGTTACTACAATTAGTGCTGCAGAATATATGACTCCCTGATTCATTTTTATTACACACAGTATATTAGTTACAGGCGATTCCTTTAAGACTACAGAGGAGGTTCGGCTTCCCTTCAGTTTCATGAAAATGTGGTAATGAGATGTTTACCAAAATTGTCTGCACATCTTGGTGGAATTCAATATTTTAACAAACCAAATGATCAGATATCTCACTGCAGTATTGCTCTGTTTGTTCTTATATTCAACTCCTCTCAGTGAACAGCGGCCTTCACTGGCAGGGAATGGAGTGTGCGTGGGTGTGTTTTTCACAGGAAAACATTCAGTGCATTTACATGCACTTAATAATAACTGCGGAAAATCAGATTTTGTCAGTAATCCGATCAACTGAGTTTACTTGCACTTGAATGATCAGATAATGGGGAAACCGCCAGATTTACATGACTCAGGCAATAGTTGGATTCTACTTTGCAACCAGCCAGTAATATCATAGAAATAAGCGACAAACTTCAATATTAAATAATCAAATGATTCATTTTCTGGAGTATGTACAGTGTTCCACAAAGTATTCGATAGCCATTTTACTGCCTTTAATTCCGTGGCGCATTTAATTTCGGGGTTGCCAGATCAAGCAGCGTAAAGAGCATGATAAATGTGGGAGCGCTTGATCAAACATGCCGACTCTAGGATGCTGAGTCAGTTCCGTGAACGGTTTGTGAATCAAAAGCCGGGTGTTGCACAATGGCGGGAAACAAAAGCAACATCGGTCACTGGTACAAACTCACAAATAGTAAGTAGATAATCAATGAACACTTCGTAGATCAAAGCGAAAGCTCGTGTAGCAGCGGCGAACGGAGCTGATGTCACTAGGCAGGGAAAAATGCTCAAAGCATGGCAAAAGTAAAGAGCCAGTCGCACCGGAATCTGACCCTAACAAACCCTATTACCTCAGCCTTTTGCTTACCACCCCCTTCACAAAAGAGGGAAGTTACTGTTTTTCCCTAAATACCTCGTGCCAAAAGCACTAACAGAATGTGAAAGGTGTGCTAAATACCTTGCGCTGAAGTGCTACGATATACCACTGCAAGGCTATCTCAAAGGCAAAGTCAAGGGTGCAACAAGAGACACTGCTCTGAAACGGCTTTAAAAAGCTGAACGAGTAGGTGTTTCTAGTCAGGTGCAATCAGCACCAATTCTAGTCAGGGCATGCATGGTAGGGATTGCCGTCCCAATCCCAGCACATTTACCACGCCGCTGTTGCCCTCTAGTGTCGGGCCACGGAACTATATGGTTCCTAATAAAGTGAATGGAAAAAGAGGCCAAATAAAGTGAAGTCTTTAGAATATGCGGACCTTGCAACTGTGGGGAAGGCTCGCACACATGCGCAGACTCTTAACACCAGTTAGAATCGGGTAACTGGTATACATGCTATGAGTAATCTGATTATTAGAGTAAAATTCAGCTCTCTTTATTGGATTTCTTAATTCGATTACTGCAGAAACCTGACTATGATCGGATTAGTAAGTGCATGTACAGTGGTGCTGGAAAGTTTGTGAACCCTTTAGAATGGTATTATTTTTCTAGGTGTGAGTGGGCACCCTGTTTTATTTAAAGAACAGGGATCTATCAAAGTCTGCTCTACACAACACACATTTTTGGAAGTGTATCATGGCATGAACAAAGGAGATTTCTGAGGACCTCAGAAAAAGAGTTGTTGATGCTCATCAGGGTGGAAAACGTTCATCTCTAATGAGTTTGGACTCCACCAATCCACAGTCAGACAGATTGTGTACAAATAAAGGAAATTCAAGATCATTGTTACCCTCCCCAGGAGTGGTTGACAAAGATCACTCCAAGAGTGAGGCGTGTAATAGTTGGCTAGATCACAAAGGACCCCAGGGTAATTTCTAAGTAACTGAAGGCCTCTGTCACATTAGCTAATGTTAATTTTCCACCATCAGAAGAACACTGAACAACAATGGTGTGCATAGCAGTGTTGCTAAAGATCACGTGGACAAGCCGGAAAGCTATTGGAAGAATGTTTTGTGGATAGATGAGACCAAAATAGAACTTTTTGGTTTAAAAGAAAAGCGTTGTTTGGTGTATGTTTGGATGAAGGAAAACACTGCATTCCAGCATAAGAACCTTATCTCATCCTTGAAACATAGTGGTGGTAGTATCATGGTTTGGGCCTGTTTTGCTGCATCTAGGCCAGGACGGCTTGCCATCATTGATGGAACAATGAAATCTGAATTATATCAGAGAATTCTAAAGGAAAATGTCAGGACATCTGTCCATGAACTAAAATCCAGGAGAAGGTGGGTCATCAAGCAAGACCACGACCCTAAGCACACAAGGCCGTTCTACCCAAGAAATGGTTAAAGAAGAAGAAATGTTAAAATGTTTTGGGAATGACCAAGTCAAAGTCCTGCCTTAATCAAATCGAAAGTACCTGAAGTGAGCAGTTAATGTTACTGGAAACCCCACCAACATACCCAGAGTTGAAGCGGTTCTGTAGGGAGGATGGGCTAAATTCTGCAAGCCGTTGGCAGGACTGATCAACAGTACAGGAAACGTTTATGTGCAGTTTTTGCTGCACAGGGGGGTCACACCAGATACTGAAAGCAAAGGTTCACATGCTTTTGCCACTCACTAATATGTAATATTGGATCATTTTCCTCAATAAATAAATGACCAGGTATAATATTTTTGTCTCATTTGTTAAATCTGATGATGTTTGTGGTCATATTTATACAGAAATATAGAAATTCTAAAGGGTTCACAAACTGTCAAGCACCACTGTAAATGCACTCCTTGTATTGGAGCTTTTTGTTAGCTCTCTTATGATGAGTGGTTGACCTCTCAAAGTAAATCAGGGAATAAGACTGACTTCTCAAGCTTAAATAAATCAGTGGATATAAGTCTTTCAATTTATTTACAATATTTAGAACTTTGAAAGATGAAATAACAAGATGTGTTAGTTTGTAAAAGGGGTTTGTATTAGGCAACACAACCAACTGCAGGATGTAAAGAATCCCTATGCTATGGCTAGCCAGTAAAATGAAGTGATCAGACGGTATGTGAACATGTACTTCCACTTTTTTGAAAACCACCAGCTGCCACTGATATAAATGTGTCTCTTGTGACAGTTGTGTTCTAGTCCTTGTGAGCACAGCACAGTCCCAGTGGCTTTTGTTTCTCTAGAGGAAGAAAATCTTAGCTCTGCAGGTGCTATGAATTATGGAGAAAACGAGGGAGACAGGGACTGGGGAAGATCAAAAGCTAGAGAACTTTTGGGTGATTAGAGGTGAGGGATTTGTGGTGTTGGAGTTTAAAGAAAGAAAGTCTTACAATTCAATAGGATTATACAGCGTGACTATGAAGCCAAGGTTAGCTTCACATCAGTTTGCTTCTAATTCTGAAGGCTATTCTCTCTCTATCATCTCCCTCTCCTCCATGCCCCCGCCCCTTTTTCTAATTCACCATCTCTTGTGTGCTATGTTTCTCATACATGAGATCAGGGATGTGTCCTGTTTCTGTCACATATTGCTTCTTTCTGTGGTTGCCCTATATAGTATGTGTATTCATCCATGTATTCAATGGTTAAAACTGCATTCTGTTGGTCTTAAGGGATGTGTGTGTGCAGTTTTGTGAGTGTTTTACTTTATATCTGTATCTTGCCAAGCACAACGAGTTTGTTTTATGTAACAAATGCAGGTTGCACTTACTTGAATATTATTGTTATAGAATATTCATAGATTACATTTTAAATAACATACAGGACATTTTTTGCGGTTTTAGACACGTTTTGCTACAATCAGTTTGTCTTCTAAATTGTGGGTAAACATGTTCTGAAATAAACAAGACTGAAAGATAATTGGATAATGGTTTGTCATGAGCACAAGTAGTTAATTAGTCATTATGCAACCAATTAGAAAATACTGTAAAATTTGCAAACATGATTTTTCCTGACACAAGACCTGACAGTATGACCTACAGCCTATTTTATATTACAACATAAATTTGTGTCATGGTAAGTGTGTCTGCCATGTCTAATCTAGAGAATGCTTTGTCCACAACAGGTGACTAGGGCGGTCCAGTTCACTAATTATATTTTTGCAGTGTTTATGTATTGGAAAACATAAGTCCACATTCAAACGTGAGAGATGCCATATAAGTCATATATTTCTACATGAATATAAGTATATAAACAAAGGTTTGTGGACAGCCCTTCTAATTATTGAGCTCTGCTATTTCAACAACACTCACTTGTAACACATTCATAACATGAAACATACATTTCTGGATTCCCCATAGACAACCAGTGGCAGGGGAATGGGTTGTACTGAACACTCCACTGACTGTCAATATGACAGATTTATAGGTTGCTGCTTTCAACAAGTTAGCTCATCAACTTTCTACCCTGCAGTTCTTAAACAAATCCCACATAGAATTGGTTTGTCAACTCTGAGAACTTGGCTAGGTTGCACAGAACCTTGATAATGCACTGGAATGCCAAAAATGAGGCAGGGCTTATGACCTCACAGTCATATTCTGAAATCTAATGAAAAGCCCTTTTAGAAAAACAAGACTGTTGTAGCATCAAAGCTGGGGGGCAAAATCCATACTAATATCTATGTTTTGGATGTCTTATGTTCTGTGTCCACAAACTTTTGTCTATGTAGTGTATGCGAAATGCCACTATATTATCTCCAGCGCATTAACATATTGAAAGCCATCTGGGATACTGCACTGGATTGGGCGTGTACTGAAGTGTGCATGTAATAAATTAACAAAGTGCTTAAAGAACGCCTGTTTATTTAATTTACTCAATATGCTTTTGCAATGTGTGTGTATATATAGGAAGTGCTTAAAGAAAGCTTGTCCATTTAATGTATTCATCTGTACCATAATATGTGTGTCCACTTTCATTTTACCCTTGCTGCATCCTGTTTATTTCAATAGGGAGCTCTGCTCAGTTTTGATAGATGAAGTTGTGGTGAGAAAAAAGTGGCAACGATTCATTGAAGCAAAGCTCTACAAATGAAGTGCCACCACGTCATTGTGTTTAGCCAGTGTGTGTATGTTTTACCATAACTGAACTTAAACCTGCAATACAAAGCGTGAGAAGGGAGCAGTAGTGCAGCAGCATGTGGCAAGACAATGCCAGTGGACACACAACAAGGAGAATGATAAGGTTTTTAGTAAATAGGTTAGACAACTGGTATTCTGTGTGTGTAGCTGTATGCATGAAACAGTGTGCAACAACACCACTGATTGTGTAGTAATACAAAATACTACAGTGGTGCTTGAAAGTTTGTGAACTATTTATAATTTTCTATATTTCTGTCTAAATGTGGCATAAAACATTACCAGGCTCTCCTAAAAGTAGATAAAGAAAACCAATTAAAAAAGTCAAATGCTGAGACCGAAACTATGTGAACCTCTAGGAATAGCAGTTAAATTGATGATTAAACTAGGTCTGGTGTTTTCAGTGATTGGGTTGACACTTAAAGGTGAGTGAGTGTCCTGTTGTATTGAACGAACTGGGATTTATCAAAGTCTGATCTTCATAGCTAATTTTTCTTTATAATAAATCAATACCCAGGTACAATATTTTGTCTCATTTGTTTAATTAGGTTCTCTTTATCTCTTTTTATTTTTAGATTTGGATGAAATTGTGATGTGTTCAATCATATTTATGCAGAAATATAGAAAATTCTAAAGGGTCCACTTTTCAGTAACCGCTGTAAGTGCGTATGCAAATCTTCACACTTTTAATGTGTTTTGCAGGTTTTTATGGTAAAAGCTGTGCGGATGCTTGTAAGCTAAACCCATGTGAGAATGAGGCTAAGTGCCATCGAAAGCCAAGCTCCTCCCATGGCTACATCTGTGACTGTGGAGACAACCACTATGGCCAGTATTGCCAACACAGGTACACACAGTCTGTCTTTCTGTCATTGTGGAGACTTTCCATTGAAATAATATTAATTTAGGTAATACATTCTACATATGTAGTTTTATGCATGTAAGTCAGTGTGTATAAATGTACACTACATGACAACAGTATATGTCCTCCCCTTCTAACTGATGCAGCCACACCCTTTGCTAAAAAGTGCATAAAATCTAGCATAAACATAAGTCATATCCATAGACAAACACTGGCAGTAAAACAAGTAATGCTGAAAATCTGATAAAGCCTTTTAATGGGATGCCAGCTTTGCAAAACGTTAGCTGATTTAATTTCTGATCTGGTAGAGCTGCCCAGGCTAACTGTAAGTGCTGTTAAGTGCTGTAAGTGGAAATGTGTATGGGTAATGATTTCTCATTGGTTGCAGTTCTCTCTACTGAATTCTATGCTTTTTCTGGAAGCAGCATCAGCACTGGAATTTGATATTAGGAACTTCAGGAACTAATAATGGAAGCAGTAATGATCTGGGGTTGTTTTTCTTTGTTTCAATGAAAGGAAAGCTTGAGGTTGAACTATGCAATGACCTAACTTTATATTAGTGTGATGTTCACTTGTCAGATATGCAAAACCTTTGATTATACTGTACAGTGTATTTGGCCAATACTTTTTGGGGGTATTTATGTCCATTTGTTTTCGTGTGCTGCAGGAGTGAACAACAGTGTCCCCATGGTTGGTGGGGCAATCCTTCATGTGGACCATGTCACTGTGATGTCAAAAAAGGCTTTGATCCTGACTGCAACAAAACTACTGGACAGTGCCTCTGCAAGGTGCCAGTCTACACACAGACATGTTTGGGTGGTCTAACAGAAGTTAAAAATCAGGAATTGTGTATGAACATGATACAAGATGCACACAACAATAATTTAACATCCAATCATTTATTCGATACTCTTGAACAAAACAGCCAGTGTTACAGAATATCCAATATACTGACACCCAACAGCTAATTTACAAAATATTCTTAAAAAGCATATCAGGGAAAATAAAAATGAATTACAATTCGTCCACATGTTTTCTTTTATTTGGGGCCATGTTTTCTTAATTTGTTCCCACAGTTTGCAAAGTTGATTTCTTCGAATCCTTTTTTCTTGATATTTGCCTTGTATTTCTTCTAGGTTTTTTCTTTAATTTAATGTGCACACAAGTTAAACTGTAGATGTAGGCAGTTTTATTTGTCCTGTTCTTAAAAAGGCCAGTTGTACAAAAATAGTTGATCAGTAATAGTCATTCACTTCCTCTATGTTAGCATATTGTTGTCAGTAGAGGACTTTGGCCCTGACAACCCTCTTCAACTGCCGCTTGCTGATTATGATGCCCCATTGCACAACGGTAGCAGCAGTGTCCTCATAATGCAGACCCCTACAAAAATAAAACGTAATGAACTCATCTCTATCTATTATCCCTTTAAGCTAAGCATAAAAAAACAGACAGTTTGGGAGAAATGTTAGCCTATTTAAGCACAGGACAAATAAGACTGCCCTACTATTTATCTTGTGCACAGTAATTAAAGAAAATAAAATAAAACATTAAAAAAGAATGTACGATTCGACGAAAATAAGAGAACGACTTCTTTTTTGTGAGCATTGAGGGAATGACTTAAGGAAACGTGGCCATGAATAAAAGAAAATGTGTGCACCCCGCCACAAATTTTTATTATTACTGCCCCGGGCTCTGTTATATACAGTGGCGTGCAGTGCATAGAGTGGGTAGCCCTTCTGCTATAAACTTGCACACATATTGTTAAAACACAGTAAATAAACTTTAGGCTTTACTATTACTGTATGGATTTGAAAATACTTTTATATTTCTTATGTATACATTATGCCTGAGCAGCCAAAACATTAAGTAAACCACAACCTCCCTAGTCCTTCTTATTTGAAGATAATCCGTCCTCCGGTCCTATGCCAGAAAATTGTCTATTACTTTGTAGGTAGACTTTGCTGACCTTGCTGAATTTGATTTGAAGTCACCATTTCATATTATCTAGCCAAATTAGCATGCTCATAGACAGTTATTTATGAATGGCAAAGCTAAGGGTCAGCCCCCTATTGAAAACCCTAAATCTGATTGGTCAGATATGTTGTCATTTTGTTACTAGACTCATACTTCTGAACCCTTCGAAATATCATCAGAAGGGGCACGCATGCATGTAGACAGAAGCCATTCTAATGAGCACCTTCCATTGATTACTAGCACTCTCAGTCAGATACGCATCCTACAGCAACCAAGAAAATGCAGAGTAGCGTTTTCAATTTGTTGATGTTTTTGATTTTACTTAATTTATTAAATAAATGTTTATATAATTTTACATACACCTGTTTGTTACCTCTACTCTGAATGGTTAGAAGGACCTGACTGAACGCCACTGGTTATACATAGCTGTTTGATGCACAGTTTGATAATCAACTCTAGAATATTATCAGTGTCAGTTTCTGACTACCAGATGCTGTTGGCTGGATTATTTTGGTTGGTGCACTGTTTTTAACCTAGCAGTGACACTAAAGTTTTTTTAAAAATCCCATATAACTTTAACCTGGTGCATTTGACCTAGCATCAGACACTGTCACAACAGTTTTAGGTTCATGCCTGTGCTGAGAATGGTCCAATACTTGCGCAATTAGTTGGGTAGTGCTGGTCCTCTTGGTAGAGTGGGTAACAAATTGTTTATAGCAACAGATCAGTGCAGTGGTGTACCTAATAAATTACCAACTGAATACATGCCAAGCTGAAACCTGAGCAAAGAAGACAGTCTTTGTGCCGCTGGAGCCAGACCCCAAATTCATGTTGATTCGACATGTTAGCTGTCATGTAAAGTCAGTAATGGGAATTAATTCCATAGCATTGAATAGAATAAAGCTCCTTACTATGGCTCGGATTACTTGCTAACTAAAACCCTTTACAGACGTCAAGCACAAAAATGTAATCTCTTTTGTTAGTTTGACATGTAATCTCATGATCCAGATTTATCCTGGACATGTGCGCACACAGAAAACACCAGTTTACATACAAACATTCACTCACACTCAGCCATCTAATTATATCTTCCCTAACCATAACCCATCCACTAATCCAGCTGCTTGATCCTAATCTGTAAATCCATGCACTTGTCGCCATCCTGACATGTCATCATAATAGCGCTAGGACATTGTTCTGGGGGTATTATAGATGGCTCTGACATCTGAAGATTATTCAACATCAGGCTCTGCGTTAAAGGCGCTTCATGTTTCTATAGTTTTTCACTCACAGACACACACAGTCACACAGAGACTTTGATCTCTTATCTCTAATCCAAATCCCTGCAACACCACCTAAGGTTTGACCTTTTGAAATCTCACCATCATACCAACAAAGTCTGTCTTTGCTTTCCAGCTTTGAAGTCTCATCTCTGCTTACAGTGAAAATGTAATCATAGACTATAGAAATGTATATATGAAAAAGATCAGGGCAGCAATATGAACAGGTTACAGTACAAAGACCTTTAATATTTTAGATTAAATATAACCAATTTCAAGACTCATGTTTCACATCAATGGTAATTTTACATGAAGGCAATTAACATCTCATATTTTTTTCATTCTATAACGAGCGTAGCTGTAGCTTTTTGTTCTACACTATTTGCAATAGTGATGTATTATGAATAAGTTATACATTTTGATATAACAAGCATGCGGCTGCAATTTGGTGAAAGTTATGACTGTATTACATTGCTTGATCACTGTATAGTCCCTGCATAACACAGGTATTTTCACTTTTGACTGACTGGTTGACTTCCATAACTAATAGGACACAAATTGTCAGATCTAACCATCACATATTTGATGTTTTTGCATATGTTGAGAGTAGAACCTTGCAGAGAGCTGACTTGTTTATTAAGAGGGTACTGGTATGAGCTAGTATTGAAAGGTTTGATACCAGTATTATATCCAAATTGAAACATGGGATCAGTGCATCCCTAATGGATGAGAAGTAATATATGGGGTATAAAGGCATTTTTCAACTTTAATGTACTTACATCCTGCCAACATACCGTAGCTTCCTACCAGGGGCATCATCAGACCCACTATACTGGAGCATGCACCCCAGGAAAATGTTGCTGTGCCCCACTAAAATCACAGCAACAACCACCTCTAAAAGAACTACATTGTCCATAAAGCCCATGCAGCTTTCCAAAAGCTTGAGCAGCTAACACTTTCGGTCAGAGCCAGTTTCTTTAGGTTTTTCACATGGAGGAACGGACATCCGCAAATATTTAAAAGAAAGTCACCTACGCTGCAGGCAAGGTGATGATAGCTCATAGTTATGTTTTAGCTAGCCACTTTTAAAAGTGTAACCGACCAAAAGTACATATTAGATTACTAAAGCAAAGGCATTCATGAAACCAGCAAAGGCATCAGTTATGTTAACATAAACAGTATTAATGCAATTAATAAAATATATTTCATATTAATTAGTTCGTCATTTCTCATCCATGGCAGAGTAAAGACCACTTTAGTGTTAAATTACTTAATCTATACAATATTTATCAGGCATATTTTGTCTGTACGACTGATTGGCAAGCAGAGGGGTACAGCTGTGCCCCTCTAAATTCTGTGTGTGCCCCATTACAGTAAGTAGTCTTGAAACGTCCTTGCTTTCTACTGACCTAATAAGTGCCACTAGAATCTGTTCTGGCAGAAGCCTTCACAGTTCAGTGTGTGAGTGCATGTGTGTGATAGTACACTCTGAAGTGAAATAGACACACTCGTAGAGTAATTGGCTGTATCGTTAGCCTGTAAGGCATGTGGTAATTGATTCAAGTGTGAAGCTTTAATTAAGGGAGATTAGTTACACTGCACACCCTAAAGTAGTGACGGAGACTTTAGTCAGCTCACGTTATTCTGAGCTTATACTGTGCTATGACTGAGTGATTTTATTGCCCTGGCTCTTTTATGTGTAGTCTGTGATGATGTAACACAGTGGTGTTATAAATGCTACCAGCTTCAGTTTTCCTCTGGAATTCAGCTACCTCTGCACTCTTTCCCCAAAGTGATTATTTTTTGTCACAGGTTTAGAGGTTGGGCATTTTGCATACATTAATTATATCCATACATTTAAATATATTATTCAAATGAAGTGATTTCCATATACCCAAATCCTTAACCAAACCGGCGTTAAGATAATCTCAAACACACTTTGCCATGGAAAAATGAGATGATCTCTGTGCACACAAATTCTTCATTCAAAAAAATGTGCAAAAAATCTGGTAGATGTCAGATGATGATTTTCTTCACAAGTAAAAGTTTAGACGTACAAGTATGTTGAATGTTCAAAACCTAGCTACACAAAGCTGTCAATGTTGATCCCTTGAGAAAAAAGCAATATTTGCTTTACCATATAAATGCTTCTGTAGTCCATTGGTTGTCTACGTTCTCTATGTTCTATAATGGTCATGACCCCCATAGAACCACCACAGATCAGATACTATTTGGGTGGTGGATCATTCTCAGCACGGGCCAATGTTCTGCTGACTCAATAACTGCTCAGTTCCAAACCTCTTCTGGCATTAACATCAGGACAAAAACTGCACCAGGAGCTTTCACTTCACCGGCTTTCCCACAACCCTGTTTCAGGATTAAGCGAAAAGAAAGTGAGATAAATGATGAAGTATAGTGATTGAAAGAGAAAAGCAAAATCAATTCTGAAATACCTTGCTCTAAAACCAGTAACTGTTGTGTGTTGACACGTGTATTTGTTATTAACCTGTTCTATTTTTGGTTTTGTGTGTATGTCTTTATATTTGTGTGGGTTTGGTGTGTATTTGTTGTATTTATCAATTTGCATGGGATGTGTCTGTGTGTGGAACATATTTATCTATCCATGTCATATTTTTTTGTATTATATTTTTCATTTTTGTTTGTCTCTTTGTATTTCATGAACTCATGTTGTTATCTGTTTTGGTTTTATCTGTGTCTGTGGACATGTCTGTGCATGCATGCATGTATGTGTTGTGTGTGTGTGTTATATGCGTCAGGAGTTTCATTACCGTCGGCGGGGCAGTGACGTGTGCCTGCCATGTGACTGCTACCCAGTGGGCTCCTTTACACGCTCATGTGACGCTGAGAGTGGACAGTGCCAGTGCAGGCCGGGCGTAATTGGTCGCCAATGCAACATGTGCGACAACCCGTTTGCTGAGGTTACGCAGTCAGGCTGTGAAGGTAAGGTCGATTCTTTCTGGCTCTCACAGACACATTTCTAACTGCATTTGGCTGATCCAGCATCCATTCAAGCATTTAATAAGACCAGCAGTGTTAAATTACTTTCAGCAGAGCATGTCCAGACACACCCTGGGCAAAATAAAGTTATTTATATTTTACAGAAGTCAATTTAACACTTACGGTGGTCTACCCAAGCATGCAAATATTCTCTCATCATCCTATTTCTTCACTTGTCGTCAGTCTCTTTAAGTGTTCTTTTTTTGCGTGTGCTATTCTCAGTACTTACCACTTTCTACTGAAGTGTAAAATTGCTTCAGAAGGATATGATATAGGTGTGAGTTCCACTGTGTAATTATGAATGCATAGATACTGCATTAGAGTGTATAGTTTTCAGAAAGGCCTGTGACCAGCAAAAATGCATCTGCTAGCTTTAATACTAACAAAATTTGACTGCTGGTTGAATTACACAATAACGTACTGTTACTAATATTACATAGCTTGCAGTAGAATTAAGTTTTAATTACAAGCCTACTACGTTCTAGCTGATTATATTAGGGCCCACGTTTGGGCCGCTAGTGGCCAGTGTGGACCCTTCACGGCAGCATGAGCCCCCCCAGCACTGTGGGGATTCCGCCAAGCTGACACTAGAGGCCAGTGTCGGCTTAGTTACTGTTCAGGATCCTCACAAAGCAACGCAATCGCGTATGCACAGTTTAATTGTGTGATTAGTGGCTTCACCTGTCAGTGGCGCTATTTAAGAGCCGCACCCTCGCATTTTACACGAGACCTCACCCGTCTCACGCGCTCGGAGAGTCCACTCATCTTGCCTTTTCTTCTTGTTAGGGAATACAGGTACGGCCTGTCTTGCATAGAAGGTGGGCCGCGTAGAGCTGCAAGGCTCGAGGTAATTTGGTTAGGGCGTAGTCACTAGGAAAGGGAAAGCGTCTCTTCCTCTTCTAACCTTGTCCTCGCCTCCCCTTTCCGAGTGCCGTCTGCGCACACACTCGGCACAGCCGAGCTCTTTCGAGCGGAACTCGACTCTGAAGTACCCGTGTCCCACCTGCGCATGCTTACTCGCTTAAAAATTTTCGCTTTTACTTTCGTTTCAGGACGAGCCTCTTTCCTTCTTCCGTCAATCTTATTTGATGGAATATATTGCCTTATTTTGAGTCCGCATTAGGCGGCCCTTGCGTCTGCCATTCTTATCCTTCTCTTTCCCCTGGGTCCTAGTGTCTGGCAGTGTGGCAAGCTGTGATTACACTCATCTGCGACAGGGGGTTCAAGTCTCAGGTCCCGCATGAACGGCGGTCCCGCCCACATTAGTTCCATTCATCTTTTTGGCTCATTAATTCCGTATGGGGCTAACTGCACTTGGTTTCTAAATAAATAAAATAAAATGTATTTTTTTTTACTGTTCGTCGCCCTCTTGATAGGGCGAACCATAACAGATTACTGGTTTTAATTGTACAGTATTATAGTTTGGCTGACAATAGCTTGCAAGCATGTCGGTTGGCTTGCTTGATAGTTTACCCTTTATTTTGCCTAATGTTTGTCACTTTGTCACATTTTCAAGTGTGTAAATATTATTTATAGCATGACAAATGTGTTGGTTGAACATAAACTAATGCTTGAGGTTAGTGATTTAGCTAACTAACATAGTTGTCTTTTATAGGCAAATCGATAGTGAAAGCACAATGAGAATTATAAAGAATATCAACATTTTCCTTATATTCTAGTAAAATCATTAGGGAAGACGTTGTACAACAAACCACAGATCCACCAAATGTGACACCAAGCTATTTTTGTTTAATAGCTGAACATTATGGCTTTGTGAAGCATACTTGAAATAAACTAAATTAAATCATTTTAATTACTGGTGTATTTTTGGCAAATCAAGTATAGGAAAAACTTACGGAATCATCAAATAAAAAAAAAAATCACAATTAGTACTTTGTTGCTCCTCCTTGTGTTTGGATTCTTTGAAACATGGACTTCACTAATGAAAAACAATATTCTTAATCAAGCTGATTAAAATTTTCTCAAATAGCAATTGACAGATCAACTTTGCAGTTGCACTGAGTTGATATGCCTATCCTGAAGAAAATCTTTACTCTGTAGCAAACTGCATTATGATCCTGAGAAATTATATCACCAAACATATTTTCTTTCAATGGAATGAGAAAAGTGTCCAAAACTTCAATGTATACCCATGCGTGTTAATGGTTATTAGGTAATGATTTCCCAGCTTCCTGGTCTTTTATCTGACTTGTAAACCCATATCATAAATGAGTGGGAAATTTTGATTGTTTTCTTCAAGCTGTCATTTTCTTACGTTTTATTAAATCTAAACTTCACCTATCAGCTGTATATCACATTTCTTTCAGCTGATTTTTTTACAGTTCTGTCACAAACATTGACTCCTATTTCCACTCATTTCCTTTTCATCTGTTTTGTTGTGCATTTTTTTATTTTCAAGGCTTTGAGTTTTCTATCCTGATGCTTTGACATTTTATTTGATCTACCAGTATTTATTTATTTTTCTACCCTTCCCATGTAGTTTATAATTGCACCAAAATTTAGACAGAGCTGACTGGAAAAAAAACGACACACTTCATTTTGCATTTTTTTCGTAATGGAGTTACAGTCTTTTCCTGTGTATCAATTGATAACATAGTTGGGATCATGTTTCCTTGAATTAGCCAATTCAAGCAGCATGGTAATGTTTGGTATGGTATCGTAAGCCCCCCTTTTAACAGCAGACTAGTTTTAATGTTTAGAATTTTGCTGGTATTTTTTAATATTTGTAATATTATCTTATCTTATATTATATTTATGATTTACAGTGATCTATGATAGCTGTCCAAAGACTATCACAATGGGCATCTGGTGGCCCAGGACCAAGTTCAGTATGCCTGCAGTGGTACCCTGTCCCAAAGGATCAGTTGGTGAGTTTTGGTGTCTGGTTTCAAGTATACAGTCTTTAAGCTGTTCTAAAACTTGGATTGAATAGACTGAATAATAAATTAAAGTGTAATATCTTGAGAGCGGAGAAATGGGCGCACCAAATTGGTGGAAAAAGGGGAAAAACCTGCAGCCTCTTAGATGTGACTTTTGTTAGGCTTGAATAAAAATCTATAATCTACTGGTGTTTGTGTGACTTGTAAAAGTGTTCAGCTGTAGATAGTTAGACATTTATAGTCTGGGACTTTCAGATATTTCATATGCATAGCAAAGTAAGACTGAACTAAAGTTAAACTGTTGCAGCTGTTTGCAGATTCTATGAATATGCAAATTGAAAAGGCCCCCAGACATAACCCTGCTCACCCACTTCCCCTGGGATGGTCTATATTTATATTTTAGAATGTAAGTTCTTAACTGGCACAACAAATTTAGTTTGGAATTTGTTCATTACTCACCCAGATCTTCCAATTATATGTTCAGCGTTCCTATTATTTCAGCAAAATGTCTTCATTGCTTTACACTTTGACCAGTGTAAACCAATGAATCATAAATACGCTTAATTAACTTGACTCTGAGAACAGATTGTGTGTGTGTGTTGTTATGCTTTAATGTGATTAATTAATGTTTGTCTTCTAGGAGCTGCTATTCGCCACTGTGATGTAGACAGGGGTTGGCTACAGCCTGACCTGTATAATTGCACGTCTCCGGCTTTTGTTGAGCTGAATACAGTGGTAAGGCTGCAAACACCCAGACATGTGTGCACTCTTGAATTATCTCACGCTCTGCATAGTCTATTTATCGACACTGTATGTGCATGTATGATGTATGTGTGTGAGCAGCTAGAGGCGATTGAAAGGAATGAGACAGTACTTAACACTATCATTGAAAAGAAGCTGGCTCATCAACTGCGTGACGTGACCGAGGCAACAACTCGTCTCTTCGGCAATGACCTCCAGATTGCTGAGAGGCTGCTTTCTCGCCTTCTGACCTTTGAGAATCTCCAAACAGGGTTCGGTTTAACAGCCACACAAGATGCTCACTTCACAGAGGTGAGACGCACTGCAAATGGAGAGCCTTTTGGGTGCTTTCCACCATGGTGAGTGTGGCAGTCTGCTGCCGAGCTTGTCCCTCTGATGTCATACAAAGCCCTGTTCTACTGACAGTGTACCTGTGTTGGAGTCTAATCTCAGAATTGTTCTACTGCAAAGAAGCCAGTTCAAAGACTCCAGCACTGTAATGCTGCTCGTCAGGAACTGATAAACAGTAAGGGACCAGCTCAGCAGGGGAACCACCACAGTCACCATCCTAGCTGTCTTTCGATAAGGGCATTTACTATACATGTGCAGTAGAATTGAATAACTCCAGCTTTACACAAGTCAATCAGGAATTAAATTTCTATCACATTTTCCAGTAGCAATATCTTGGTAGTCTCACTTGTTTGTAAGTAGTAAAACTGCAAACACTACACATAATCTATCATATTATATAGTCAGTTTGTTAACATAATTGACCAGAGGTTATTAATTTCTAATCAGTCTGCTTTCACGTGCCTTCACTATTACTTTCCTTAGCTTCCTTAATTTAATTCAAAGACTGCTAACAAATTACATACTACCACACTAAACAGTATGTGCATTACAGTTTTGAACATATGCCCTTGTCCAGAAAGACTTATATATAGTGGTGCTTGAAAGTTTGTGAACCTTGTAGAATTGTTTATGTTTCATTAAACATCATCAGATTTAAACAAGTCATAAAAGTAGATAAAAAAATAAGTTACAAAACCCAGTGAAACAAATGAGACTAATACTGATAATACTTATATTATACTCGGTTGTTTATTTATTGAGGAAAACAGTCCAATATTACATATCTGTGAGTGGCAAAAGTGTGTGAATCTCTAGGATTAGCAGTTAATTTTAAGGTGTAATTAAAGACACATTTTCAATCAATGGAATGACAATCAGAAAGGAAAGACTTCTGAAAAAAAGATGTTAATGCTAATCAGACTAGAAAGGGTTACAAGAAGGGTCTAGGACTCACCAATCCATGGTTAGACAGATTGTGCACAAATGGAGAGTTTCAAGACCATTATTACTGCAATGACAATCACTGCAAGAGCAAGGTGTATAATAGTCCATGAGGTCACAAAGGAACCAGGGTAACTTCTAAGCAACTAATGGTCTGTCTCACAGTAGCTAACATTAATGTTCAGGAGTCCACCATCAGGAGAACACTGAATAACAATGGTGTGCATGCTATGGTTGCAAGGAGAAAGCACTTGCACTCCAAACAGAACATTGCTGGCTATCACGTGGCACATGGACAATCCAGGAGTTTATTGTGGATGGATGAGATTAAAACAGAGATTTTGTGTTTAAAGTGTTATGTCTGGAGAAAGAAAAACAGCATAAAACTGTATCCCATCTGTGAAAGGTGGTTGGAGTAGTATCATGGTTTGGCCCTGTTTTGCTGCATCTAGGTCAGGACGGCTTGCCAGCATTGGTATCTACAATCTCTTTCTGGCCATTTAACTCATTGTTTGTGTTTGTGTGTGTGTGTGTGTGTGTGTGTGTGTGTGTACAGAACGTGTTGCAGGCATGCAGTGTGTTATTAAGTGCAGGAAGTGCAGGGCTATGGAGGTCTCGGACAGCAGGTCAAAGTGGAGCAGCAGCCCTGGCTGATCTGTTAGAGCAATACTCACGCACTCTTGCCAAGAACACTAAACACACCTACCTCAACCCTGTCGCATTGGTGGCACCTAACATAGGTCAGTCTGAGAAACACACGCCCTCAAACATTCCACCTGCTACTCAGAGCAATATTTATCATACTCATGTGATATGTATGTAATAAAGCTGTGTGTGTGTGTGTGTGTGTGTGTGTTTACTGCAGTCATGACTGTGGACCGGGTGGAGAACCACACACACGTGCGGAAACGGTTTCCTCGCTATCACAACACAATGTTTCGAGGGCAGGTGCTCTGGGATGCACACACACATGTTGTGTTGCCACCTAGTGCCCTGGTGCCACAACGCAACTACTGTGAGTATATAACACCTGAAATACGCTTTCACACTTTAACACAAATACAGTGGGGTCAGAATGCTGATATAGTCAACTACAAAATTATTGGCACCCTTGTAATAGATGAGGAAAATAGGTTCTAAACAAATGTCTTTATTGTTTGGTTAAATTTTATTCACATGTCAGAAATTTAACCTTTAATTAAATAAAAGGTTTTCTAGGGAAAGGACAAAAAAACTTTTCAAGAAATAATTACTTTTAACAAACATCACGTTTGCCTCTATTACTTTTTTGCAGCCTCCCTTTGTCAACAACGGCTTGTGTGAAGACAGGTCAAATTGACATCTCAAAAGTGTCCCTTTTTGTGTGTGTGTGTGTGTGTCCTGCAATGGATTGGCACCCTGTCTAGGACTTAGTTGAAATGGGATTAAGCGGGTATGAATGAGTAAACCATTGTCATCTTTATGTTTCAGCCCCGGTGAATCTGCAGGCCAATCAGACTCCAGAGGTACCAGCGGCCCGGAGATCTGACAGATCAAATAATTCGCCCTTTACCATTGTCATTCTTCTTATATACCGCAGCCTGGGAGCCACACTCCCTCCCAAATACCACACAGATCGCCGTGGAGTCAGGTGTGTGTATATGCAGGTCCATGCACAGATATTTAGAATGATTAGGATTAGCAGTTAGCAGGCCAGCCTATTAACTGCTGTTAAAGAAGGTTGCATGTTTCCAGGGACCTTGTCATCCTCTAATTGTTTTCATATTGGATGTGATTGGTTCAAAATTCATTAACTGAAATGTCAGTCCTCTCATTTTTTTCCTGAAATAAAAGCAGCTAATAATTAGAACCAGAATTAGTCATCCCAGACGAGGTAACCTTTTAAAAGCATGTTTTTCAGCACTGCAGTAAGCCAGTAGAAAACCTAGCCTAGAGAAATGAAGCATAGCCTAATTGCCACTGTGTTTACTTTTCATTATTAGTCAATTGTATTCCTATTCCTAGGCCAAAACAATGCTACTCTCTTTAACATCATCGTTTTCATAGCAGACATAGCACCTTTGACTGTTACGACACTGGAAAGACACTGTTTATTTGTTTTTTGTATTGTTAATTTCAGCATCAATGGCCATTGGAAAGGAAGGGAACAGCTATAACACAGCATAATTACATGCTTCAGATGGGACAATGTCCTATATATCATGGAAAGGAGGGAACATTAATTAGCTTACACTTGATATTTAGCAATATGTGGAGCCTGTAGTAATAAAATAATCACAACTGGTGTGCTTATGTTGTGCATTGTGCATATTGTTATCTGATTTCTATTTTAGCTCTAACATCAGTATAGGAGTGCAGAAATACTGAACATGAAGCCAAGACTTATCTTAACTGAAAAAAGACAAAACAAACAAAAAAACTTATAGACCAATCGTTGGTGTTTTTTGAATGCTGACCAATTAACAAGACCATTGGTTTATTCTGGTTAGTGCTGTTCTTGACATTATTTTAGCTGGTGGTGGTCTGATTGACCAGCGTACCAGTGTTAAAAATAAAACATATGCTGATTTTTTCTGAGTCATCCTCATGACTGCACTCCAGATGTGCCTTTTGCATGATAAGACTATTGCATGTCCTGTTTGTATATCAGTAGCTTGGCTGTATACTGTATATCTAACTGGATATATATTTACCTGCAGATTGCCGCGTCACCCAGTATTGAATTCACCTGTAGTGAGTGTGTCTGTGTATAATAACCACTCATTTGTGGAGGGTCCACTGGAGTCCCCCCTCCTACTGGAGTTCCGCCTGCTTGAGACGAGTAACCGCAGCAAGCCTCTTTGTGTGCAGTGGAACCACACCAGCCCGTGAGTTTTTCTAAGAGTGTTTGTGGCGAACAGGGAAAAGTGCTAAATTGTATGCTGATGTATTTGAATGAGCGAGATAGAAGAAAACTCCCACTGTCTGGATGAAAGCCACCCTCTCCATCTGAAATTGCTACCATATGAGAAACTCTTTTCACATTTGTGCAGCTATTCTTAATAAATCACCTTCATATTGCCCACTGAACGCATACAGTATCTACTAGATAATAAATTAAGTAGAGTTTATTTCTGACTTTATTACGTCAAAGCTTAATCTGTTATCTTTCAGTTTTCTATACGTGCATGAATATAACAATGGCCCCTAAACAACAAAAGCAAAAGAAGGATGTGTGCAATTTGCGCCTGTAAAATAAATCAATTATCTCTATTAAAGTAATTCAACATAAAGGAAGCTGTATATCAGAATCACTTCTTTTTTGACATTACATTAATTTCCATATTGTAAAATGGTAGAGGTCATGTACAGTATTTAAAAAGAAACAAAGAGTGGTACCTCAGTTCTCATCATTAGTTCATTCCAGAAGGCTTGCCGTGAACCGAGAATGACGAGGAACGAGCAAATTTTACCCATAAGGAGTAATGTACATGGAATTACTGGAAATACTTGAATACTTGAATCATAAAACAAGTTTCGGTTGAAACGACTCATACAAGCTTAAGCAAGTGCACCGAGTACCAAGCAAACGACGAGAATCAAGACAAATTTTTCTAGTCAAAATTAGTAGAGAAGTGAATTCGATGACTTTCGAGGTAATTGAAAACCAAGGTACCACTGTAATCTCTAAGCATTGCATTCACCAGATTACTAATTGAAATGATATTGTTGTCACAAATATAGAAGGACGAAGACAGATGCAGACGTAGGTGCAAGTGTAGAGGTTTATTTACAGTGTACAAGGTGGGATAAGATAAAAGAGATACAGTGTATATACAGAGTGATAGACTACGAACAAGACAGGTGCTAAACACAACAGAAGCTCACAAAGGGTGCGAACACAGACACAATACTACTATATACATTTAATAAGCTAATAAACGGAAACGCAACACAAAACATAGGTCACACAAAACACGCTGAAGCAACATACATGAACCAAACAAAGAAACCACGAACCAAACAAGGACAAATGAGACCAACCAGACAGGGAGACAAGCGAAAGAACTGGAGCCAAGAAACCACATGGGAGTAACATGACCCAACAAGGAAGTGCACAGGAAGTGGGGTATTTATAGAGAAAGGCAGCAGGTGGCAACAGCCCCACCTGCTGTGGAAAGGGAGACAGAGGGAGGTCACGCAGTGTGATGCAAGCTGGAGAGCTTGCATCATCGTGACAATTGTCTTCATTTAGTAGATTATTTTGTACATATCCTGCATTTTTATTTTATAGTTTCACATTGGCGTAGACTGATGCATCCTTTTTTGTACTTGTGCATATCTCTGTGTGTGCAGTGTGTCAGTAGGAGGTTGTTGGACAGTGAGGGATTGCAGTGTTGTCTATAGGAACATGTCGCATGTACGCTGCCAGTGCCACAAACTGGGCACATTCGGAGTTTTAATGGACAGTTCACAAAGAGAGGTAACACACACACACACACACACACACACACACAAGAAAAGGGAATGAGAATTCCCACAATAGCAAACATATATGTTAATGTGTATGACTGTCAATTTGTAGCAGGCAGTAAAAAAATGGTCACACTATAAGAAGTGTTAATCATTGAATAATTAACCAGATCGTTTCTTTCCTCCCACTTCTTTCTCTTGCTCTGTGTGATACGAAGCAATTAGAGGGTGACCTGGAGACCCTTGCCATAGTAACTTACACATCGCTATCAGTTTCCATGGTGGCACTGTTGCTAACGGTTACCATGCTCTCCTGTCTGAGAGAACTGAAGTCAAACACACGCAGCATCCATTGCAATATGGCTGCCGCCACGTTCCTCTCTCAGTTTACCTACTTACTGGGCATCAACCAGACGGAACAACAGGTAAGTGAGAGGGTGAGTGAGTTAATGAGTGTGTTAATCAATGAATGGGGTGAGGCATATGGTACAGTCCTGTATTTATTAGTTTTCCATAACCCTGTTAAAGTGTGCTGTTGTTGGGTGTAAAAGGGGTTCAAATGAACACCAAGCAAAAGCAGGTACATTTAGTACTTGATGGGTTGTTCTCATTCGTGGTTATACAGTGGGGCAAAAAAGTATTTAGTCAGCCACTGATTGTGCAAGTTCCACTACTAGGAAAGATGAGAGAGGTCTGTAATTGTCATCATAAGTACACTTCAACTATGAGAGACAAAATGAGAAAAAAAACCAGGAAATCACGCTGTAGGATTTTTAAAGAATTTAATTGCAAATTATGGTGGAAAATAAGTATTAGGTCACCCACAAACAAGCAAGATTTCTGGTTCTCACAGACCTGTAACTTCTTCTTTAAGAAGCTCTTCTGTCCTCCACTCATTACCAGTATTAATGGAACCTGTTTGACCTCGTTATCTGTATAAAAAACACCTGTCCACAGCCTCAAACAGTCAGACTCAAACTCAACCATGTCCAAGACCAAAGAGCTGTTGAAGGACACCAGGAAGAAAATTGTAGACCTGCACCAGGCTGGGAAGAGTGAATCTACAATTGGCAAGCAAGTTGGTGTGAATCTCCCTCGACCTGGGGCCCCACGAAAGATCTCATCCCGGGGTCAAAATGATCATGAGAACAGTGAGAAAAAATCCCAGAACTACACGGAGGGACCTGATGAATGACCTGCAGAGAGCTGGGACCAAAGTGACAAAGGCTACCATCAGTAACACACTAGGTCGAGAGGGACTCAGATCCTGCAGTGCCAGGCGTGTCTCCCTGCTTAAGCCAGTACATGTCCAGGACCGTCTGAAGTTTGCCAGAGAACATATGGATGATCCAGGAGAGAATTGGGAGAATATCATGTGGTCAGATGAAACCAAAATAGAACTTTTTGGTAAAAACTCAACTCGTTGTGTTTGGAGGAAGAAGAATGCTAAGTTGCATCCCGAGAACACCATACCTACTGTGAAGCATGGGGGTGGAAACATGTGGCTGTTTTTCTGCAGAGGGGACAGGACGACTGATCTGTGTCAAGGGAAGAATGAACGGGGCCATGTATCGTGAGATTTTAAGCCAAAAACTCCTTTCATCAGTGAGAGCATTGAAGATGGAACGTGACTGGGTCTTCCAGCATGACAATGATCCCAAACACACCACTCGGGCAACGAAGGAGTGGCTCCGTAAAATCATTTCAAGGTCCTGGAGTGGCCTAGCCAGTCTCCAGACCTCAACCTCATAGAAAATTTGTGGAGGGAGTTGAAAGTCCGTGTTGCCCAGCAACAGCCCCAAAACATCACTGCTCTAGAGGTGATCTGCATGGAGGAATGGGCCAAAATAAAAGCTACAGTGTGTGCAAACCTCGTGAAGACTTGCAGGAAATGTTTGACCTCTGCCATTGCCAACAAAGATTATGTTACAAGTATTGAGTTGAACTTTTGTCCACATATTCATTGACCAAATGCTTATTTTCCACCATAATTTACCATTAAATTCTTTAAAAATCCTACAATCCTAATTTTTTTTTTCATTTTGTCTCTCATAGTTGAAGTGTACATCTTTCTAAGTAAGAGAACTTGCACAATCAGTGGCTGACTAAATACTTTTTTACCCCTCTGTTCTTAGGGTGTTCCAATTACGTGGGGTTTTGGGGGAGCCAAAACTCCCTCATTCCAGATAGGGAATGGAGCTGTACAGGGACTCCAAAGCCCAGATAAAATGGGAGGGTTGTTACAGGAAAGGATAAAATCCACTGTTGTGATCCCTTAAAGGAACAATCGAAAGAAGAAAATGAAGACATTTAAACAACACTTACTAATTGGAGTCACCTCTTCTGCTAATTACAGATAATAATTAATTAACACTGCTAGATGATTAACCTGCCCCTGGTGAAACTGGGAGAAAATCTGCCGATTACACACTGAGACCAGATACTGTACAGAGCACAGCTTGAACTTTCCAGGGCAGAGGTGGATCTAGGAATTGTCTAAATCAGGGGACAGAGGGGGAATCAAGGGGCCGACATTCATGCGTAATGCTTTGTATAGTGGACTTCAAATTATTTCACCATACGTCATACATCGCTTGCTGTTGGCTCTTCAGCCTTTTGCAAGCATCAGTTTTCTATTTCTCTATATTCAGACTATCACATATACAGTCAGTGATTACTTTATTAGGTACCTCCTTGTTATTACACTCATTGTCCATTTTATCCGTTTCACCTACCAAATAGATGCACTTTGTAATTCTGCAATTACAGACTCTTGTCCATCTGTTTCTGTACATACTTTATTAGTCCCCTTTATTCTGTTCTCTAATGGTCAGGTCCACCACAGATCAGGTCCTGTTTGGGCAGAGGATCATTCTCAGCACTGCAGTGACACTGATGTTGTGGTTGTGCGTTAATGTGTGTTGTGCTGGTATGAGTTAATCAAACACAGCAGTGCTGCTGGAGTTTTTAACACTGCTGGACTGGAAATTTCCCACAAAATTTTTTTTTTCAAGCCACTGGCATTATGTAGACAGCATTCTTTGAGCACTGATGAAGGATTAGGATGACTAACACAAACTGCACAACAACCGATGAGCTGTTGTCTCTGACTTTAAGGTGAAGCAATAAGGCTGATGTGTCTAACAGGGTACACAGTGAGTAAACACAGTGTTTAAAAACTCCAGCAGCACTGCTGTGTCTGATCCAATTGTACCAGCAAAACACACACTAACACACCACCACCACATGTGTCAGGCAGTGCTGAGAACGATCCTCCACCCAAATAGTACCTGATCTGTGGTGGTCCTGCGGGGGTCCTGACCATTAGAGAACAGAGTAAAGGGAACTAACAAAGTATGTAGAGAAACAAATGGACTATAGTCTGTAATTGAAGAATTACAAAGTGCATCTATATGATAAGTGAAACTGATAAAAATGGACTACAAGTGTAGAAACAAGAAGATGTACCTAATAAAGTGACTGGTGAGTGTGTCTGCATTTTTTTAGAGATCTAAGTCATTGACCTCTATTCGGTTCAGCGTTATGGATTACACACTACTTTGCGATGTAATATAGCTACTGATGCTAAGCCATGTTTCAAATATTTTTACATGCCAACTGCAGACTGCCACTGCATGTAGTCATACAGTGGAAATTTTCAAGTTTAGCTACAGAACCGCTAAACAAGAAAGGAGTGAATTGAACAAATGATTTAGATTTAGTTCTTTCACTCTCAGCAAGTTGATAAATACAGCTTATACTAATGACTTCTATAGTCCGTCAGTCTTGGCTCCACTCCTAATGAGTGTAGTTGTGAAGCCACTCAGTAGCAGCTTAACGAAAGGAATGACTTCAGTGCTCCACAATGACCAGTAATTTGTGGAGGCTGAGCTTGACAAAATGAAATGTTGCTTGAAATGTCGTTGGTGAGTAAAGATAAATAATGATACAGAAAGCATGTGAAAATGACTGTGCCTGATATTTTATCTCATGACTTAAGGATGACTTTAGCATGAATGGCATTATTTAGCATATCGTTTAGCAGGAGTATGGACAGCACACACTCATAGCAGTAAACTGCTTTGTGTGTTAGAGGAATAATTATGAAATAGTTGACTGATTTTAATTTTAGTCTTTTAATTTGCACATTTATGGAAGCCCGGTGTTAGCTGGGCCTACTGGATCTTTAAAGCAACTAGCCCCAGCGGTTGAACACTACAGAGTTAATCAGATAGCATTGGGTGGCATGATAATGGTTTGTCTTTGGCAGCTGGTATCACAGTCAGCAGCACAGATGAGGTGCGTTTAGCACTGTGATTCAGACGTAAAATAAATGCTTTTGTTTGAGGCATACACACACCGCCACACACAAACCGCTAACACATTTTAAATTCCACACAATTCCCTTCAGTGCTGCCCAATCACAATAGACTCTTGCAAGCGACTAGTTAATCAATTCTGTTTGAGAGTGCAGATGAGTGTGTCTGTCTGTCTGTCTGTCTGTCTGTTCATACATGATTAATAGCATTTCAAAGCTTGAATTATGATTACATTTAATTTTGATAAATGACTACACTCAATTTGAGAAGTGATGAGGATTGTCTCTTAAATCAAATCCAATACAGAGACAGCACAGTAAAAGCTTGCCAGTGGCTTAACAAGTCCACAGTTGCTGAGATTTAATGTAAGCTTCACATTGTGGTATAATATCATATGCACTCTACACACAAGTAGGTTAAGTGAAATACTCCAAATGCAGTTGACTTGTGAAGACATGTTTAGTGTTTACATCATTATTTTTGTTTTATTTTTTAAGTGCTAACTAATAATGGAAATCTTTCTAATCTTTCAATTTCTTTTGGTAAATCCATGCATCCAGTCACCTCACATCCAGTTCTTACACAGTCCTACTAATGCAGTCTAAGCTTCCCATAACAAATAATTACCACATTCAGCAATATCAGTGTCTTACTTGTAAATGTTAATAGGATGCACAACTGACTGTAGCATAAAACTGGATCATTAGTTGTTGGCCGGATTGCTCTGAACTGGAGCAGATGGCATTGTAACACGTCAAATTTGGTTTTATTAAAAAAATGCCCTTTGAAACCCTAAAACACAAAAATAGAACACCAAAAAGAAGATCAAGAACACACTTACTATTATATATATATTATAAAAATATACATGGAAACACTTTGGTCATATAGCCATCTAATTTGCTAGCCCACCACATACATACATGGAGCAATGTATTATTTTTTCAATTTGTGGGTTAAGGTCCTTGCTGAAGTGGCAGCTTGGCAGGCCTGGGGCTTCTGGGCCAGTGCATTTACCCACTGCAGCAGTACATCCACAGTATTTAGTCAGACATTCAAATGATTTTATCTTAGTTCATGATAGTGCTTACTTATCTTCATTGTGTCATTGTGTTACTCATGGAAGTTTTTGGTGTGTACACACAAAAAAACAATGTGTACACTGCGTAGATACTGCTGTCTCCCACAATTCTCTTCCAAGTTGGACAAAACAACTCCAGACATTACTTAACAAGCATGTGTCAGGAAACCTTAGGCAAGTTTATACTATGGTAACTTTGCTTCTCATTATACCTCATTCTACTGTCTTGAATTCTGATGACTATGTGTCCTTGCAGTTCAACTTTCCTGTTAATGATTGCTAGCACACTTCTGCATTTTGCACCATTTCATTCTGAATTGTTGTTTTTCTCTCAGTTCCTGTGCACTGTGGTGGCTATCCTGCTTCATTATTTCTTCATGTCGGCGTTTGCTTGGCTGTTCGTAGAGGCATTGCACATTTATCGCATGCAGACAGAAGTCCGAAATATCAACTATGGAGCTATGAGGTTCTACTATGCTATTGGCTGGGGAGTCCCCGCCATCATTACAGGTACACATGAAAGAGAGACATCACATTTCAAATATAAAATGATTTTAGTCAGTAATTTATGGATGAAGGTTAACTCAAAATTTCAATTAACAATAGGCTATGTGTGGAGTAAGTAAGGATTTTGTATGGTGTTTTTGAAGACTTTTTGAATGGTCTATCTGAATTGGCTTCATTAATTGATATGCGTGTTGGATTTAATCAGCAGCCAGGGGGTTGTTGGTGTCACATCACTGTCAGTGTGCCCTTGTGGAAAGCCCTAAACCCTCTAATCTCTGGAGATACTGCACATTGACTCTCTGACCCCAGCCTCTCAGAGTGAAGCCAACAATGCTAATTTAACATTTACAAAGAATGAACTATGTACTTGACACTATTTTTAACACCCGGTGTGTGTGTGCGCACATATCACTTTAACTAGATATTATAGAGTCGCCTCCACAATTATTAGCACCCCGATACAGATGAGTAAAAGGGTTATAAGAAATTGACCTTTTGGTGAATTAGCTTATTCTCTGAAAAAATGAGAACACCATTTAATTGAATTACATTCAGACTAAGAAAATAAAATCCTCATGAAGAAATAATTCTTTTTAACAAAACCATATGTGCCACAATTATTGTCCCCCCAGCCCCACCCCCACAAAATGTAACTGAGGCATTTGTTCCATTTATTTCTTACTTTTTAAGTTAACCAGAGTGTCTATGACCTTTTCAAGCAGTAATCCCTGACTTCCTGTTTCACTGGGGGGTATACATTATATGAGGTGACACAGAGGTCAAATTCTATTAGTCATTGTTCAGGATGGGAAAGAAAAGAGATCACACAATTCACATAAGAGAAAAGTGTGTTGACATTCATAAGTCATGGAGTGGCTATAAAAAATAGCTAGTGATATGAAAATGCCCATTTCTACAGTCTGCCTGGTGAGGACCCAAGTTTATTGTAGCCTGTTTAGGATGATGGAAAGAATGGCAAAAAATGGGTCACCTTGGGATCACCAATCTCCAAAACTACCATCAGATGCCCCCACCATGTTAAATACATTGTATTCCTTATAAAAAGCCTTGCATGCCATCTAACCACAATCGTAACTACCTGGAGTTTGCAAAGCACTAACTGAAACTATGAGGGCAATCATGGTTAATGGTAAGAAAAATTAGCTTTTTGGCAACAAAATTTCAAAGTGGGTTTGTTAGAGGTCCTACCTTCTAACTGATGCTAGAGGGCGGCATCGGCCCATTTTCCACCGTAGGATCTCTGACAGCCACCGCAATCTCGCATGCCTGTCCGTAAGCTACGCGATTGCGGCAAATTCGCAACGCCGGCTATCCTGGCTACTTAACAACCTCGCCAAGCTTGGCAGGTGGTGCACCGTACAACCTCGCATGCGGCTCGCATCCCTCGATTGCTTTTGCGGCTTCACGTTGTGATCGCTGTTCGCCGCTTGTACCAGAGACCTCACTCGTCTCCTGCTCGTCATAGAGCCATCCGCACTTTACTGTCGTTTTCATTATTTTGTTCAGGGAGAGCAGACGAACTGGGTTCGTTTAGGGGCCCGTAATGCCAGGAGGCGCGAGGTAACCATTAGGGAGTAGATCTAGTGTAGGGTAAGCTTTCGCATCTTTTGTTTTTGCGTTCCGTTTGCGATCGCTCCTAGCTTCTCTTCCTTCTTTCTGCCTAAAGCTACGCACCATTCTGCGTTTGCGCGTCACGTGCTGTGCACGCGCCCAGCATCGCGCCCCCCCTTTCTCCGGGTTGGTGCGTGTGGAGGGGTCTGCTCCCTGCCCTTTGCACTCTCTCCAGCGTGGTCCTGAGCTTCTGTGTGTGCGTGGACTTAATTGATCTCTCCCTCACACACGGAAGCTCAGTCTTCCTTGTCTTTTGTTTGAAGCTTCCCCAGTGGTCTGGTGGCGTGTTCGTTTCATTGATTACCAACGCGTCCGACCAGGGTTCGCCTCCTAGCCGCTGAGGTAGCTTCCCTCAATTATTTATTTATTTATTCATTTATTTATTTCTGTGAACCATTGTTTTATTTCTTTATTTTATTTTGGTTCACCAATTCCATCTGGAGCTAACTGCATTTTGGTCCTCAACCCTTATATTTTATTTTACATGGTTCGTCATTTCGTTTTAACATGCCGACCTGTAACAGAACGGTGCAACCACCTAGGGGACCCAGCATTATCTCCTGGACTCCATGGAGTTCCCAAGTCGCCATAGCCGGCGGATCTCCTTACCCAGCTACCGGCTAGCTCTTGGGGTTACCTGAGTTCGGGTGTGGCCCAGTTTTACCTACCCAAACCTATAGACATGCCTAGTCCCCGACGCAGACGGTGTCAGTGCCCCGACCGGTCACAAACAGCCATCATCTGCTGCAATGGACCAGGAACCAGGGTTTGACCCCGCCGTTGCTCCCCAACTCTCCTAATCCCCCTGGGATCTTTGAAATCAGACAAGGTCCCAGGCGGGTGTTGGAGTTTGTGGGGGAGTTCAATCAGCTAGCCATCACTTCTGGGTTTAATGACCGGGCCTTAATGGACCTCTTTAGACTTGGTCTTAACGAGGAACTGCAGGACAAGCTAAGCCAGGGCCAGGGAGAGGTCCGGTGCCATTTGCCCCTCCTTTCCCCAGGCTTACCTGCTCGGCCTTAAAGGCCCTGCCTTCAGCATGGCCCAGGTGGGTCCCTCGCCTCACGCCAGTCTTAATCTCGGCATCTGAGTTTATTGAGGTCAAGCCCACCTTGAGTCTTTCTACAATTCTCGAGCAAATCACGACCATTGCTGCGGCCATAAAGCAGTTGTGCGCCACTGCGCCCCCTGACGCCGCACTTGAGCTCGCCGTGCCCGTATGCCCCGCATCTGAGCTATTAAGCTCAATGTCTGGGCATTTAGCGCCACCTAGCCCCGTACAAGAGCTCACCGCACTCGTAAGCTCCGCACCTGAGCAGTTAGTGTCGCCTAGCTCCATAGTTGGGCTCGCGGTGCTTGTAAGTCCTGCATCTGAGCAATTAAGCTCCATGCCTGGGCATTTAGCGCCGTCTAGCCCCGTACAAGAGCTCGCTGCACCTGTAAGCTCTGCATCTGAGCAACTAAGCTCCATGCCTGGGCATTTAGCGCTGCCTAGCCCCATACAAGAGCTCGCCGTGCTCGTAAGCTTCGCACCTGAGCAGTTAAGCTCAGTGCCTGAGCATTTACCACCGCCTAGCTCCATTCTTGGGCTTGCTGCGCTCGTAGACTCCGCATCTGACCAGTTAAGCTCCGTGCCTGAGCATTTACCGCTGCCTAGCTCCATTCTTGGGCTTGCTGCGCTCGTAGACTCCGCATCTGACCAGTTAAGCT